>CAWUFW010009827.1:600000-750662 GCA_963921515.1 Calotriton arnoldi
TACTACAGATCTGACTTCACATAACAAGAGTGGTAAGTTTACCACTATATTAGGAGCCACAATGCGCTCTTAAACACACCCCGGTCCTGATGAAAGCCTCTAGAACTTACCACGAGGCTGAAACATGTTGACCAACATCAGTGCGGTAGATTAGTAACTGGATCTACACACGCACCACTCCATTTTTTAATTTCCCACATCACAACTTCTCTAATAAATACTTGTGAAAAAATGATGTAGGGGATTTTAACTCACTGCACTAGAGCACATACACGCCCTCTCTTTTCATATCTGGACACTACTGACAAACCAGTTGGTCTTCCTCCAGGTGGAGGTCAGCATATATACAAATATAAAGTCCCAATGATGATGCTGTAACAGTACACTAAGGCGGAGAATCAAGATATACCGCCAATCGCCTGTGTACATATATGAGGATTTTTTATGACGGTTCCCACACAAACAAAGACCCTGGTTATACAGGACAAGTGGTCCATTCTCCCCTCTCTCTGATTTTTTGTACTAACCATTGGAAGCCGAATGGATCACAGCTTCTTTTTTCCTCCTCATTGATTGTAACATAGATAGCGTGTGCACAGGGTATATGAGGTCCAAATACATTTTTACTGCCCCAGAATGGACTACAAAGTCAATAGCATTCTTCATTATCTCTGAAGATTGTAAAGATGCTTTCAGCATACCATCTAGCAAATGACAAGGATCTCTTTCAGGGAAGCACTTCAGCTCAGGTATCAATTTTGACAGGCCATCATACAACTATTTCATATACGTAGCTGAATAACTGCAAATACAAACACTATCACTCCAATCTTTATTGAACTTGGTAGGAACTTTTTTCAGCAGCATTCCATGTGACACTGCGTTCCATGTTTACCAAACATCTGGTGTCATGTTTTCACCACTATCTCAGATGCTTGGTGACAACATTCTTTTCACATAAACCTGTCACTACATCTTGCATTGAATGTTTAAAGCCTGTGGTATTTGGCAATTCACTTACAATCAATACTAACTCGCAAGAAAAGGGGGCTGATGTATCAAAGGATTTCACCCATTCTCTGTCTGTGGGTAAATGTGATGGTACATATTAGGAAAGATTCTTATGAAACCAGCCATTTACCTATCAGTGAAATCAAATGTAGCCAAAATATCAAATATGATTTTGATATTTCCCGATTCTCTACAGTTTATAAGATAACTAAATAAGACCTAAAACATGCATCTAAGCACTGCTTCTTTAGACCAAAGACCACAAAACTGAAAAAAGCAGAAGGAAGAAGAGACAATGTTTTAGTGACATCCCTAAACAACAAAACTCAAGCAGAGTAATGTTAGCCAAGTCTTTCTTGATGCTACCTTGTATAACAAAGTTACATTGTATTGGCTACTTCAGGAAGAAATAAAAATGACTCTTTCACTCATCTTTTCCTTTCTTTGAATGGCACTTAGTTTGTGGTTGCAAAGGTGATTTTTCAGTGTTTATACACCGATGATGGCTATTTTCCTTTCGGTGGGGTTTTATCAGTTATTATAGGTTTAAACCTAAAACCAGATAGCCTAAGTATAACTTATTGGCAGCATCCCCTCCATCACTCAAAGGGATGGGCAATACCCGCAGTTCCACATACACCAGAGCACAGCATATTGCTCCATCCCTGTCGGAGTATCTGTCACCAGACAAAATTCCCAAAAATGTTCAACTCCAGGCATCCTGTGGTAGGGCAGAAAGATCCAGGACCACCAGCAGGTCAGTTCCCCCTCCTGCCTGCCGAGTGCCTGCACAAAACAACACCCTTCCAAGGTGAAAGTTAAGTAAATCAGTCCAATTTTGGGTAGCCCCCTTTTTCTGCTGCAAGAAGTTCCACCAAAGGGCAAAGAGGTCAGTGGCGATCTTGCCCTTCCCCCAGCCACCGCCAGAGGGCCTCAGTAACAGCACCTAAGATAGTGCGACTGCCGATGCATCCATTATCCAAACTGAGTGACCTGCCTTGTATTGCAGTCTACACCTTGGAAAGTGGCAGCACAGGAATATTAATTGCACCTGGAGCTGATGGAACACGTGCTCTGGCTAATATGTGTCCTCTACTCACTGTGTTTACCGAAAATAGCGAGCACCTGAGGTGAAGTCCGTGAATTGTACCTCTCTACCGCCTCCACCATGAACCACTCTTGAGAGGCTGGACCACCCGTCTAACCTACATCATGCCCTGACACGAATATAGGTCCTTACAATGCATGCAATTTGATTGCATGCCATTACAACGCGGTCGTTACAACAACTGCGTTGATAATACGCAATACAATTATATCGCAAGTCATTACAACGACTTACAGTATTAGGCGCGCTGGACTCCAGTTTGCGCAACAGCAGAGAAGGTATTGGATTTTAAATCCAATACCAGTGTGCCCCCTACTGCAAGTCGTTGTAATGACTTGCGATGTAATGGTATTGCGTACTAACAACGCGGTCGTTGTAACGACCGCATTGTAATGGCATTGTGTTATGGAGAAAGCGTTGTAAACGCCGTTTCCCCCTGACACATCCAGTTATTGTGTTCAAGACTAGGTGGCTCAACGCCACCTTGCTCAATTATCCACTTTGTCCGCTATGTGCTGTTATATTTCAAGGTGGTCTGCAGACCCTAATTATGTCTCCTACAGATTACTCGCAGTGGAGAGAAAAGATGCCGATGCTTTGCCTGGCGATGCCTGATATGCTACCAACCTGGATGCCACCAGATGATGTCGCAGGTGACGCTCTTGCAAGCAAAAGAGAAGAGGGACTTCCCGCCTTGGCTCCTGCCTGTGGAGTGACTAAGGGCGCCCCACTACTGTTTGCAGTGGGCGCCTGGTCAGGAACACACACACACAGGAGTAAGGCAAGTATAGCACCAGATGTAAAATCAATGTACATAAAGATAAACAAGACAGGAAACAAATTCTTACACATGAATGGATAACTAACCCCCAGACAAACCTGAAAACGTGCCTGAAAACTGAAGATGATCGAACGGTTCAATTTTGGATTCAATGATATTTCACTTTACAAAATTAGGACAAAACTCAGCTTACAGCCAGGCTGTGCTCATGAGTAGTGTGGAGTTAGCCTCAGAGCCGGTGTTTCAACCAGGCCCTGCTTCCAACTTCCCACAGGCAGCCAACCCCATGATGCTCACAGCCATCGGCTGTGCGCAGCAGTGGGTTAATGACAGGCCTTGGCCTGCTGCCAGTGCTGTGGCCAAATCCACAGCAGGCTGCCAACTCCACATCGTGCAGAGCCTCTGCTGTGTGCAGTGTAGGGTTGGCCTGTGGGTCCCAGGGACCCCCATCCCGTGGGGCCAAAACATATAAATAAAGGGGCAGGGTGTGTTACTCATTCCCTTACCCTTAATCGGCCCCGGGGATCCCATCCCTGGGGCCAAATACAATAAAACAGGGGAGGGGCCATGCAGTTCCCCTCCCCAAGCCTTATTAGGCCTCTGGGACCCCATCCCTGGGGTCAAGTATAATAATAACTAAGGGGAAGGAGACCGTACAGCCCCCGTCCTGAGCCTTATTATGCCCCAGGGATCCCATCCCCCGGTGCAAAACCAATTAAGAAGGGAAGGTGGTCATGTGTCCCCCTTCCTGATCCTCATTAGGTCCTGAAGAACCTATCCCCCAGGGCCTTATGTATTTTAAAGGGGAGGGAGACCACGTAGCCCACCCTTCCAAAGCCTTATGAGGCCCTGGGTACCCCATCCTCCAGGGCCCCAGGGTTGTATCTAATTGAAAGGGGAGGGTGTCATGTGTCCCCCCTCTCTGAGCATATTATGGCCCTGGGTCAGGTATATTT
The DNA here is from genome assembly GCA_963921515.1 of Calotriton arnoldi. Taxonomy (NCBI): domain Eukaryota; kingdom Metazoa; phylum Chordata; class Amphibia; order Caudata; family Salamandridae; genus Calotriton; species Calotriton arnoldi. The sequence goes on from CAWUFW010009827.1 coordinate 603,857, forward strand.
TTATGGGGAGGGGGGCCAGGTGCCCCCACCACCCGGGGCCTAGTCAATTTAAAAAGGGGAATGAGGTGCATGGCCACCCCTTCCTGAGCCATTTTTGGCTCCCAGAGCCTTTTTTTAAGGGGAGGGGACCACACTTCCCCGCTCACCGAGCTACCTTATGCCTGGGGCCTCATTCCTCAGGGCCTTGTCTTTTTCAAATGGGAGGTGGGCTAAGTGGTCCCTCCCTGAGATTTGATAGGCCCTGGGGATGGGGCACCCACCATACACAACGTTGGGGGAGCTGGGGGGCTCCAGTGCCCTGCAGCTCCAGCTGGCTCCCCACATGGTGCCAGAGCAGGCATTGTTAGCACCTGCAAGGAGCAGCTATTTATGTTGCTTGATTTGTTTCCCTGCCCACATCAGTACAGGCAGGGAAACAAATCAAAAGTTTGCTCCCAGCTGGCAGGAGCATTTTCAAATGCTCCCACTCGCTGGGAGCAGACTCTGTGTTTGCTCCCATTTGACGCGTGTTTCAATAATGCTCCCACCAGGAGCGAGCAAACACAAGTTTACCTGCCCGTGCTGGTGCGACCTGGGAAACTGCTGTGTCCTAGGGCTGGGCTCCCCAGGACACAAGTAAGCCGGCCCTGGGGGATGGGGTCCCCAAGGCCTTTTAAAAGCTCGGTGAGGAGGTCCGCACAGTCCTCTTCCCTTATTTTAGGCTTTGAGCCCGGGGATGGAATCCCTTAGGCCAATAATGTTCGGGGGGCTGTGCAGCCTCCCTCCCCATAAAAATGTTTCAGACCCCAGGGATCGTGACCCCTGGGCTGAAAATGGCATGGGAATGGGGGCTATGCACCACCTGCCCAAAATTAAACAATGCAAGTGGCCCTGGGCTGCCAGTTATTTTCCGATACCATGGGTGTCCCACAGAATCACAGCAAAAGTAGATGCTTTTTATACATTTTGGCCCTAGGGGTTTCCCACTGGGTCTCCCCCCAGGGGCCTAGGGGGTTCAGGGTGTCCCTACCATGCCCCCTAATAATATATATATATATTTTATAACTTCAGGACATCGGACTAAGACCCCAGTTCTGTAATGGCTGCCTGCAACATTTATGTCAGAGCACTTGTTCCCGCAGGAGTCTGATTCTCATAGGAGTAAGATGGCCCAAAGGAAAAAAGCTCCATGGGCCAATTTGAGGTCTCAATTTTTTTTTATTGGATTGGCGAGACTCCCGCCAGAGTCCCTCGAACCCTACCATCCAGATATACAAATATTTTTGAACCATAAATTCTCAAAAATTACTCAACAGATTTACACCAAATCACAAAAAGCACAATCTGTGGACCAAGATTTAGGTTCCTAGCAAATTTGGTGTAATTCCGTTAAGCAGTTTTTGCTGTAGCCCTGCCTAAAAAAGTCTGTGGAAAATGCATGGGGATTTTGTATTTTAGGACCCCCCTTTTTTTCTTGGCCCCTGCTTGACAGATCACCTCGAAACTTTCCATGCACAAACCTGTCAAAAAGTAGCGCCTTTTGGAAAGCTTCCTTAAATTTAGCCAAAGTTATTAGCAACACAAAAAAGCTTTTCCTATGGAGCAGCTGCCCTAACTATAACTCATTCCTCAGATGGATTTTTGCCTGCTAATAACTTTGTCACCATTTGATGAATCTCCAGGAAACTTTGCAGACCTATTCTTTTTTCTACATTGGGGTGATTGGTTAAGGGGTGCAACGGAAACAGGGGATCCCAGTTTTTCCACCAATGCATTTTCCATAGACAGATGTAGCAACAAAATGGCTGAACGGATTTACATGAAATTTGGCATGAATATAAATTATGGTGTGTAAAGAGTTCTTTTTGTTATTTGATTTGAATTTGTTCAGTAGTTTTTAAGTAATGAGGGCCACAGTCTTATTGATATATTAAGCCGCGATATACCACTGTACCTTCATGGTATACCACAGTACATGGCGATAAAAAAACACAATATTATTGATTAATCTAAGCCCTTGTAAAATAAAAAGGCAGACATATTTTTTAGACCACACCATATTTATTCTGTGTTTTAATGTGAAATCTAGGTTATTACTGTTTTTGTAATCAATCGGAAGACATGAGGGAGTTTAGCAAACTCTATAGTTTACGATGTACTGCTGTACTTTCTCAAAATTATAAGTGCTGCAGTGCAATTGAAATGTTTAAAATGGATATATATATCAAAGATTGAAAACAGTCTACTCTGCACCACTGTACTCTACCCACTGCACCCTACCTCACTCCACTCTGTTCCACTCTCCTCTGTACCACTCTACTCTATGCCACTGCACTCCATGCCATTTCGCTCTACTTTACACCACTCTACTGTAGGCCATAGCACTCTATGCCACTGCACTCTATGCCTCTGCACTCAACCCCACTTTACTCTGTGCCACTGCACTCTGCACCACTCTACCTCACTGCTCTCTACCCCAGTCTATCCCACTACCGCACCCCACTCTACCTCACCACCTCTACACCCCCACTGCAGTCTATGCCACTCTACTCTACTCTGCACTTCTTTATCCTACAGCACTCTATGCTACTGAACTGTAAGCCACTCTACTCTACTCTGCACCACTCTACTCTATGCCATTGCACTCTAAGCTACTGCACTTTACTCCACTACACTCTGCGCAACTCTACTCTGCTGCACTCTACTATATGCCACTGCACTCTATGCCACAGAACTCTACGCCACTCTACTGCACTGCACTCCACCCGGGTGCACTCTACGCCACTCTAGTCTACTCTGCACCACTGTATATCACTGCATTCTACAGCATTGCACTCTACACCACTCTACTCCACTCTGCACCACTCTACTCTACCACACTGCACTCCATGCCACTGCGTTGTACTCTGCACCACTCTACTCTAAGTCTCTGAACTCTATGGCACTGCATCCTGCGCCAGTCCAGTGCACTATATGCCACTCTACTCTGCACTGCGCTATGCCACAGCACTTTACACCACTGCACTCTATGACACTCTACTGTACTCTACACCACTCAACTCTATGCCACTGCACTATACGCCACTCTACTCTACTCTGCATTGCTCTATGCCACTGCACACTCCACCACTGCAGTCATTGCTACTCTACTCTACTCTGCACTACTCTACTCTGCACCACTTTACTCTACGCTACTGCACTGCACAACACTCTACTCTACTCTTCACCACTCTACTCTACGCCATTGCTCTAGGCCACTGTACTTTATGCCACTGCCCTCTGTGCCACTCTACTCTACCCCAATCTACTCTATGCCACTGCACTCTATGCCACTGAACTCTAAGCCACTCTATTTCACTGCACTCTACCCCAGTGCACTATAGGCCACTGTACACTACTCTGCACCACTATATGCCACTGTACTATAAACCATTGAACTCTACACCACTCTACTCATCTCTGCACCACTCTAATTTGCGACACTGCACTCCATGCCACTGCACTTTACTCTGAACCACTGTACTCTATGCCACTGCACTATACAACACTCTACTCTACTCTGCATTGCTCTATGCCACTGCACTCTACACCACTGCACTCTATGCCACTCTACTATTCTCTGCACCACTCTACTCTATTCCACTGCACTCCACGACATTGTGCTGCACTTTGCACCACTGCATTCTATGTCACTGCGCTCTCCACCACTGCAGTCTGTACTACTCCACCCTACTCTGCACTACTCTACTCTGTAACACTTTACGCTACTGCACTGCATGCCACTCTACTTTACACCACTCTAATCTATGCTGCTACTCTAGGGCACTGCACTCTATGCTACGGCACTCTATGCCATTGAACTCTATGCCACTCTACTCCACTCCACTCTACCCCAGCGCACTATAGTCCACTCTATGCTACTCTGCACCACTATATGCCACTGCATTCTAAACTATTACACTCTACGCCACTCTGCACCAATCTACTCTACAACACTGCACTCCATGCAATTGCACTGTGCTCTGAACCACTCTACTCTACGCCACTGCACTCTATGGAACTGCACTCTACGCCTGTCTAGTGCACTATATGCCTCTCTATTCTACTCTGCACTGCTTTATGCCACGGCACTTTACACCACTGCACTCTACTATACACCACTCTACTCTATGCCACTGCACTAAACAACACTCTACTCTGCATTGCTCTATGCCACTGCACTCCACGACATTGCACTGCACATTTTTACCACTGCATTCTATGCCACTGCACTCTCCACCACTGCAGTCTGTGCTACTCTACTCTGCACCACTTTACTCTACGCTACTGCACTGCACGCCACTCTACTCTACTTTGCACCACTCTACTCTATGCCACTGCTCTAGGCCACTGTACTTTATGCCACTTCATTCTGTGCCACTCTACTCTGTCCCAATCTACTCTATGCCACTGAACTCTATGCCACTCTACTCCTTTGCACTCTACCCCAATGCACTATAGGCCACTCTATGCTACTCTGCACCACTATATACCACTGCACTCTAAACAGTTGCACTCTATGCCACTCTACTCTACTACACTGCACGCCACTGCACTTTATTCTGAACCACTCTACTCTATGCCACTGCACTCTATGGCACTGCAGTCTATGCCAGGCCACTGTATTATATGCCACTCCACTCTACTTTATGCCACTCTACACCACTCCATGCCACTGTATTCCACTCCACTCACCACCACTCTACTGTACTCAACACCACTCCATTCCAGATAGTTCAGAATCTAGGTACAGACTCCTTAGTGATCCCAGCTGCACATGTTCTGAATCACATTCCAGTCCTGAATGAGGAGAGTACTCGGATTCTTTTGGGCAAAATCAAATCAGGTTCTCCCCGAGATCCGCCACCTTCGATATCTTACTCAAGGGTTGGGAATCCATTCTCCCCACCACAGTAGAGTTTCTCACACTCTCTCTTAATTCTGGGATTGTCCCAAAGTGGAAGCATGCAGTTGTTAGGCCCTTGTTGAAGAAAACTCACCTAGATCCAGCGATATTGGGCAATTTTCGCCCAATCTCACTACTGCCTGTCCTAGGAAAAGTACTTGAGAAACATGTTAACCACACCTTATCCCAGTTTATGGAAGAGAACAACCTTCTACATCAGACACAGATGGGTTTTCGACCACAACATAGCACAGAATTGGCTCTTCTGGTGGTCACTGAGGAGCTCAAAAGCATCTTGGATCAGGGGTGCCCAGCCGCAATCCTGCTCCTGGACCTAGGTGCAGTATTTGACACCGTATACCACTCTACTCTGGTAAAAAGGTTGAGGGAAGTTGGAATTTATTAAAAAGCCCTAAAGTGGCTTACCTACTTTTTGAGCGACATAACATTTCAGATCATGGAAACCACCTGTCTCTCTGACACAATGCCAGCCTTATGTGGAGTACCACAGGGTTCGTTGCTTAGTCCCACATTGTTCAACGTATACATGCACCAATTGACGAAAATCGTACAGGAGTTTGGGCTGTCTATTGTCTCCTATGTAGATGACACGCAACTGGTGGTATCTGTGGCGGGTGGGCCGAACTCAAAACACCATCAATTAGTGCCCTGTCTGGAAAAGGGCTAATTGGATGGCCAACAGTTGTCTGAAATTAAACAACAACAAAACAGAACTGATGATCCTGGGGAATAATCATTGTCCCAGGCCTGTGATTAGCTGGCCAGATGGTTGGGGAAACACTCCCATCCCCAAATCCCCTATAAAGAATCTGGTCATGTGGTGGGATAAAACACTTACGATGGAAGATCAAGCTAAAACATTAGCAGCCACCTGCTTTGGCCTACTTCGAATGAGCCAGAAGATCATAGGGCTTATCCCGGAACAGCTAAGAAGAACTGTGATCCATGCCCTTGTGGTTTCCCGCCTGGACTATGGCAACTCCCTGTATCTGGGCTCACCAAAATATGTCACCAACAGACTGCAACTTGCACAGAATGCGGCAGCCAGGCTACTCCTCAAAATCCCAAGACTCGAATCAATAAAGACCTCCCTGAAACTGCTTCACTGGCTGCCCATTGAAGCCAGGATCAAATTTAAATCTCTCTGCCTTGCTCACAAAGCAATGAATGACATGGGTCCACTGAGAATCAGGGACCTCATCTCCCCAGATGCACCTAAGAGATGTCTCAGGTCCTCACAAGACCGCCTTATGGGAACGCTAAGAACCAAGAGATCAAGATGGGGAGGCAGATCCTTTTCATGCCATGTCCCGGAGCTGTGGAACTCCATGCCCAGGCAGCTGAGATTGCTAGAAGAACCCAGCTTCAGGAAGAAGCTCAAGGCTTGGCTGTTCCCATGTTACCGTCCAACTTGTACTTCTGCCAGCAACTCTCTCACCTAGCACTGGAAAGCCCTTGGGCAGCCATGCACTTTACAAAAACCCAAACATAAGCATACTCCACTCTATGCCACTCCATACCACTCTATGCCATGCTGCTCCACTCTACGTCACTCCATGTGAACTTATCGAGGAAGTATGGCAGTACTATTGAAACGTAAAAACCAAATGTACCTGAAAGAATTTATACCAAAATAAAGAACATTATATGATTAGAAACTAAGGGGGTCATTGCGATGGCGGAAGGACCGCCACCGCCAGCCATGCGGTGGCAATCCTTCCGCCATCGGACCGCGAATTTCCCCCCGCCACATTACGATGGCGGGGGATCCAGACTGCGACCGTGGTGGACAGAAAGACCGTCCGCCACGGAACAGCCACAGGCAATCGGACCGATTGCCTGGCGGAGCGGTCTGCATGCATAAAATGGTGGCGGTGCCTAGCAGGCACCGTCCACCATATTATGATGCAGGCTGTGAGCCAGCCTTTCCATGACGGCGACACCGTCATGAAAAGGCTGGTGGAGATCCAGTTTGGGGGCCCGTTGCAGGCCCCCAATGGGGGGGGTGTATGTGCACTGGGAAGTACCCATGGTACCCCCCTACATTTCAGTGCACTAAGTGGCAGGCACTGTAATGCACAACATGCATTTTCAACATTGTGGCGGGTGCTGCTGTCAGCAGCACCCACCGCAATGTTAAAATTGTAAGATGCGACCGCCATGGTGGCGGTCACATTCTAATGTGGTGTGCGGAACCACCGCATGTATTGCGGACGGTCCCGGTCACCACCACGATGGCGGACAGACTCCAGTCCGTCCGCCTTCGTAATCGGGCCCTAAGTTTGAAAAATATAGAAATTGTTATTCAATTAAAAAAATCAAAGGTTTAAGATAAACTATAGTTAGGAAAATGTAATTTATTATTTCTTATAAAATCAACATAAATCACACAAAGTTTAGAAATTCAAAACTTATAACTTACATTTACATTTTTGCACCACCCACAACTTACTATAACTCGCGCTCCTCCATACTGAGTGCTGTCACTTCACTAGCCAGACTAAATTAACTATAACTCACACCTTTCCTAAGCACTGCTTACACCCTTTCATATTACATCACTTATAGCTTGTTAGATCATAGCATTTAAACAACACTCTGAACTGACATCATTTATCAGAAGATGAGTTATAGTTAATTTTGTCTGGCTAGCGAGGTGACAGCACTCTGTACGGAGGAGCACCACTTATACTAAGTTGTTGGCGGGGCGCAAATTATAACTATAAGTTATAACTGCATGTATAACTTTCCTTACACTTACCATTTATCTCTATATCAATTCCAATTTAGTATTTCCAATATCTGAAATATATGCTAAAATTGGTAGAAGCTCTTCATCTTTTGAGACTTTTGATTAGTTCTGGAAGTAACTTCTTTTTTCTGTTCTCTTTTAAAGATTTTTTTTCTGGAAGATTTTTTTACAAGGTCAATATGACCAACCCAAAAAATAGTCCCAAATGCAGGACAACAAAGCAAAAAAAAAACTAAGGGTGTTGGGGACGACAATGAGGAGCCTTGGCAAGGTCACGATAGATGGTCATATCTCTCTCCCCCGCAACAATGACAGTAAGCTAGAGGAGATAGTATGGCGCTGTACTGCCATATTGCTCTACAATATCACTTTCCTGCCTCAAAAGATGTATTGGTACTGTGGTACCAAGAGCAGGTACTTGTGGAGGGACAGATGCATTGGGTGTTGGTGTAAGGGTAGATGGACCTGAAGTAGAAGGTACTATTGGAGGGACAGAAGCAGTGAGTGATGGTGGAGGTGCTGATGCAGCAGAAGAAGTTGAAGGTGTTGGGGTAACTGAAGTGGCTGCTGCTAATGTTCCGGCTTCAGCCTCTTCTACCTACTTCTGATGCCTTCTTTCCACATGTGCCAACCAGGAAGAATGAATTGCCTGCAGCACGTGTATTCTCATTCCCGTAGTTCTGAAGGAGTAGTGTTTAATGCTCCCACGGGAACTAACTTTGTTATATTGGTGCATGTAACAAGTTTGGAATTCACTTTTATCTCTCCAGGAGGCAACTAAAAAAATTCCCTTGCAATGGAGACTTTCAATTTTTTCCTCCGCACCACCTCTTCTTCCTTCTCTTGCAACAGCACAGGATCATCTTCTTCAGCCATTTTCCTTCTTGCTAAGAGCATAACTTTCACCTTTGAAGAGATTCATTGTAATGGGGATAAGGCCTATACACTTCTTGTTTCCAACAATTGACAGAGTTTAGAAGCCAATAAAATGCTGTTTTAGAAAAGCAAAATTACTGCGGTAGTATCTCAATACTACCGCATCATTATTGCTGTACCCATATAGTTCACAAACCCAACCTGCAGTTACAATACTAAAACATATACCATTAAAAAACTAAACTAGCCATGAAACCCTGGACTTATATTTTAAATAAAAAATAATTGTTTGGTGTATATATACTTTTAAAATTTGACACAGATACCTTGGTACTACTGAGGAATGGCAAGTGAAAGCAAAACAATCACGCAGGCCACGCTGAAATTCATGATGAACTTTGAACTACCCCGAAAGTACGAAAAATAATTAATACTGAAATAAGGAACTTTATATGATTAGAAACCAATACAAAAAACAGAAATTCAATGAAAACACTCAAGGTCTAAGATAAATTTTAGTAAGGAAAACTTAATTCATTATTTCTATACAAACACAACTTAAACTACACCAACGTAAAAAATTGCAAAGTTATAGTTACACATAGTTATCATTTGTGCCCCGCTCAAAACTTACTATATATAACTTGTGAACCTCCGTACACAGAGTTGCCAACACTCTAACCAAACTAAATTAACTAGAACTCTGGTCATTCCCATGCACTCCTTAAACCCTTAGGCAATACATCACTTAAAGCATGCTAAATCATTGGGTTTGTATAGAAATATTAAATTAAGTTTTCCTAATATATATATATTGACTTGCCTATATCTTTGGCGCAGTTTGACGAATCTTCACTGAATTGTCCCAAAAAAGTGCCCCGTATGATTTTTTTTGTGCATGGAAAGTTTTGGGGTGATCCATCAAGCGGGAACCGAAAAAAGGAGGGGGGGGTCAAAAAAAGTGTTTTTCCAATGTTAATTCCCAAAGAGATTTTAGACATGACTACAGCCCAAACCACTGGATAGAATTGCTCCAAATATGGGAGAAAGGTAACTCTTGGTCCGGAAAGAACCCTTTTTGTTATTTGGTGTAAATTTGTTCAGTAGTTTGGGAGATATTTAAAAGAAATTGTATATTTAGCGTGGGGGATCCTTGGAGGATCCATCAGTTCCTTTGCTGAAATCTGATTGGCTGCCAACACTTCAACCGGGAAGCATTGGCAGACATCTTGAGCTGAGTCCCACCAAAAACTTTTGAAAAAAGAAGAGGGGGCATGGTAGGAATACCCTGACCCCCCAACTGTGGTCCTGCAGTCCCCTGTGACCCCGAAAAGGCCAAAAAGCACTTTCTTTTTTAAAGGTTTTGCTGCAGGAACGTGACGGAGCCAAGAATACACAGAAACATTTTGGAAAAAAACCAAGATCAGTCACCAGTGCTTGTTTACATTATAGCTCCCGGGGCATGCAGGCTTTTTTTCAAAAAGGAGGGGATGCATGGGGCCCCCCTCCTTAGGCTTAATTATGCCCCGGGGACCACCATCTCCCTGGGCCTTATTTTTAGTAACACGGGAGGGCTGCTCGTACCCCCGAGTCACGGGGACCACCACCTCCCCGGGGCTATAAATAAATTGACATGGTGGAGCTGCGTTGACCCCCCTGAGTGCCAAGGACCCCCATCTTCCCAGGCTCTGTTAAATATGAAGCGGGGGGCCACACGGACCCCCCTGCACCCCGGGGACCACCACCTCCCCGGGGCTTTTCTTTTTTAAAGAAAGGAGGGAGGCCGTGTGGCCCCCCTGCTGGGCCATACTTGGCCCGGGGACCACCACCTCCCCAGGGCAGCCCATGCAAACAAAAGGAGCAGGCCCCCCTCCTGGAGCCATACATGGCCTTGGGGACCACCACCCCCCCAGGAGCAAGACCTCTGACCTCCTGGTCAGGGACCTGCTGTCTTTCCTCTGCAGCTCTGCCGGTAAGTGCTGCTGCCCTCTGTGCCATGCTCTGCTCTGTTAGGGGTTCGAGGCCCTGCATTGTGCCTGTTTTTCTGCTGAGTGCTGTCTTCTCCTTAATCACTGTATCCTACTGTGCTGCCTTGTATTGTTTATATTGTGCCTGGTTCTTTTCTGTTTTTTACCCCATTTTTTTCGTACCTTGTCTGACCTCCCGCCCGTTTCCCTTCCCACTGCTGCTGCCCCGCGGTCCCTCCCCCCTGCCAAATCCCCCGCTCCTGCCTCCCAGCTACGAGCCCCTTCCCTACTTAATGGCGGCCGCTGCGCAGACACGCTTCGCCGCGCCAAAGGCAAGCCCGTCTGCGCCCGTCAGTGACCCGACCGAGACCAGCGCCAGAACCCCTGGATCTCCGACCAGCCACCGCTACGAAGCAGCCGCCCTCCTCGCTCTCAACCCCAGAAGAGACAACAACTGCCAGCAGTCCACTCCAAAAACAACCCATGGCCAATTCTCCTGCAGCCACTGCCGACGAACCTTCACCACCCCCTGCACCACCACAGCCACCCCTCCCCACGTCGGATGCCACCACCACCGAAGCCCTGAAGTGCATCCTCCTCAACGTGCGCTCCTTGCACAGACACGCCGTGGAGATCTGGATCCTCCTCGACACCCTCTCACCCCCGACGTCGCCTTCTTTACAGAAACCAGGACCAATGCCTTCTCCGCCCCGACATCGCCATCCCAGACGGATACAAGATCCAGAGGAAGGACCACCCCAACCACCCGGGAGGAGGACTTGCCATCCTGCACAAAAACTTCCTCCGCCTCCCCACCTCGAGCGACGCCTTCTCCGCCGCCGAACACCTGCACTTCCAGGTCCAGACCTGCTCCAACTCCACACTCTGCGGCACCCTTGCCTACTGACCCTCCGGCTCCCGTGCCCCTTTCGCCTCCACCATCACCGACCTCATCGCACCCCACGCCATCGCCTCCATGGACTACATACTCATCGGAGACCTGAACTTCCACCTCGACAACCCCAGCGACCACAACTCCACCACCCTCCTTGACAACCTCGCCAACATTGGACTGATACAACTCGTCACCACGCCCACCCACAAGGCAGGACACACCCTCGACCCCATCTTCGCAGTGGGAAACAGAACCCACTTCAGCCACACCACGCAACCCCCATGGACTGACCACCACTGCGTACACTTCTTCATCAACAAGCCCAAGCCGCCCAGACCTGCTCCGCACCCTCCGTGAAGAAACTGGAGCAGAGTCACTGAGGAGCAGCTCAACTCCACCCTCAACCACAACACCCCCACCCCCACTGCCACAACCGACGCCAACCTCGCAGCCAGGGGACATCACACTTGGATCTCCAGCTGCGCAGACAAGCTCGCCCCGCTACGCAACTCCAACAAACTGCGCCACAGGAAAGCCACCTGGGTTACCGCCGACCTCCAAGAAGCCAGACGCACCTGCAGATGCCTCGAGAAGAACTGGCGAAACAACAAGACGCCCGAAAACCACACCACCTACAAAAACGCCATGACAGAATACCACCAACACATCAGAAAAACCAAAAGAACCTTCATCCACAACAAAATCCTCGCCAACACCAGCAACTCCAAGGAGCTCTTCAACGTCATCCAGGAATTCACCAAACCCGCCAGCGAAACCACAGACATCACCCCCTCCCAGGACCTCTGCGACAAGCTCGGAATGTACTTCCACCTGAAAATCGAGAACCTCTACGACAACTTCAACGACCAAACACCTGACTCCGCAACCAGCGCGCCTGCAACAACACCAGCCAGCCCACCATCGCCTCCTGGACACTGGTCACGACCAAAGAGACCGCCTCGATCATGAAGAGCATCCACTCGGGGGGCCCCCACGGACCCCTGCCCACCACACATCTATTACAGAGCCGCCATCACACCAGAATAACGACACACCATCAATGCCACCTTCATGACCGGCTCCTTCCCCGATGACTGGAAACGCTCAGAAGTCAGACCCCTGCTTAAGAAACCCACAGTAGATCCCATGGACCTCAAAAACTAAAGGCCCATCTCTCTCCTCCCCTTCACGGCAAAAGTCACTGAGAAGACCGTCAACGCACAGCTAACAAAGTTCATCGAAGACAACTCCATCCTTGACCCCTCCCAATCCGGATTCCGCAGCAACCACAGCACCGAGACAGCCCTACTCGCCGCCAGAGACGACATCCGCACCCTCCTCGACCAAGGCCACACCACAGCCCTGATACTACTCGACCTGTCAGCAGCATTCGACACCGTCTCCCACCGCACACTTGCCGCCAGACTACACGACGCCGGCATACAAGGAACCGCCCTCGACTGGATCCGCTCGTTCCTCACCGGTAGGAGCCAAATAATCAGACTGCCACCCTTCCTCTCCGAACCCTCGGTTATCAACTGCGTAGTACCCCAAGGATCATCACTCAGCCCTACCCTCTTCAACATCTACATGGCGTCCCTCGCCACCATCGTCAGACAGCACGGCCTCAGCATAGTATCCTACGCCGACGACACCCAGCTCATCCTCTTCCTCACCAAGGACCCTACCACCACCAGACTCAACTTCCAGGAAGGAATGCAGGATGTCGCATCCTGGATGAGCAACAGCTGCCTGAAGCTCAACTCGGAGGAGACAGAAGTCCTCGTACTCGGAACCACCCCGTCAGCATGGAACAACACCTGGTGGCCCACCACACTCGGCAGGCCTCTGACCCCCACGGACCACACCAGAAACCTCGGCATCGCACTCGACTCCTCCCTCTCCATGAACAAGCAGGTCAACGCCGTCGCATCCAGCTGCTTCAACACCCTCCGCATCCTCCGAAAGACCTTCAAATGGATCCCTCCCGAGTCAAGGAAGACAGTCACCCACGCACTCATAACCAGCAGACTGGACTACGGAACGCCCTCCACGCCGGCATCAACAAGTCTCTACTCCGCAAGCTCCAGACGATACAGAACACCGCAGCCAGACTCGTCCTTGGCATCCCCAGACACGAGCACATCAGCCAACACCTACGGAACCTCCACTGGCTCCCCGTCGAGAAGAGAGTCACTTTCAAGATACTCACCAACGCCTACAAATGCCTCCACAACACAGGACCCCAATACCTCAACGAGAGAATATTCTTCCACGTACCAAAAGAAACCTCCACTCCACCAACCTCGCCCTTGCCGAAACCTTGCGCATCCGCAGAGCCAGAACAGGGGGAAGAACATTCTCCTACATCGCGGCCAAGACCTGGAACAAGCTCCCGATCAACATCAGATGCGCCCCCTCCCTGGACACCTTCAGGAAGGCCCTCAAGACCTGGCTCTTCGACTGAACGGAACTGCTGTTCCCCCCCCAGCACCTTGAGACCCTCATGGGTGAGTAGTGCGCTTAAAATCCCCTGATTGATTGATTGATTGATTGAGGGCCGGCTCCTACTGTGTCCCGGGGTGCCGACCACCAGGACATAGCTGTTTGCTTCAGCTTGGCAGGAACTCGCACTCTGGTTCCAGTTGGTGGGAGCTGTTAAAGTGTTCCTGCCCGCTGTAAGCAGAGCTCTCATCTTTTTCGCTGCAGACATACTGGCAGGAAAAGGGATGAAACGATTACTTCTGCATGGAGGGAGCTGTCTTTCCAGCAGCTCCCTCCATGCAGCAGCAATGCAGCTTCAGCAGGAGGTTGGGAGCCGGCTGGGACCGTGGGGGCCTTGAGGCTCCCCTGCGGTCACGGAGAAAAAGAGCAGAAAGAGGCAAAATAGAGGTGAGAAATTAACAGAAAGAGACAGCATAAAGGGGAGAAACAAGCAGAAAGAGGCATAATAGAGGTCAACAACAAGCAGAAAGAGGCAAAATAAAGGTGCGAAATGAGCAGAATCAGGCAGAATAAAGGTGAGAAAAGAACAGAGAGAGGCAGAATAAAGGTCATAAATGAACAGAAAGAAGCAGAATAAATGACAGCAACAAGCAGAAAGAGGCAAAATGAAGGTCAGCAACGAGCAGAAAGAGGCAGAATAAAGGTCAGAAACAACCAGAAAGAGGCAAAATAGATGTCATAAACGAGCAGCAAGAGGCAGAATAAAGGTCAGAAACTAGCAAAAAGAGGCAGAATAAAGGTCAGGAGCGAGCAGAAAGAGGCAAACAATGGGCAGAATGAGAAGAAAGAGGCAAAATAGAGGTCAGAAACGAGCAGCAAGAGGCAGAATAAAGGTCAGGAGCGAGCAGAAAGAGGCAAAATAATGGGCAGGAGTGAGGAGAGAAGAGGCAGAAAACTTAGCAGTAAATGAGCAGAGGAGGCACAAAACCAAAGGCAGCAGAGGGTAGCGGACTGTAGGCGAGCTGGAGAGGAAGATGGTCATGGGGAGCTGGCATGAGGACCTCCTCCTATGTGCCTCCCTACTTCTTTTACCATGCATCCACTGACAGACCCACTCACGCACCCACTTACAGACCCACTCACAGACCCACTGAGAAACTCCCACACACACTCACAAACACACTCAGAGACTCAGTCACACTCCCACTGAGAGACTCATGCACCCACTCACAGACCCACTCAGACACTCAAGCACCCACTCAGAAACTCATGTACCCACTCAGACACTCAAGCACCCAATCACAGACCCACTCAGAAACTCATGTTCTATTCACAGACCCACTCAAAGACTCATGCACCCACTCATGGACCCAGTCAGAAACGCATGCACTGATTCACAGACCCACTAAGACACTCATGCGCCCACTCACAGACACACTCAGACACTCACGCATCCAGTCACAGACCCACTCAGAGACTCATGCACTCACTCACAGTCCCACTCAGAGATGCATACACTCACTCACAGACCCACTCACAGACTGACGTAGACGCTCACGCACCCACTCACAGACCTACTCAGACATTCACACACCTATTGACAGACCCACTCAGACACTCCAATACCAACTCATAGACTTACTGAGACACTCATGCACTCACTCACACACTAACTCACTGTCAAAGGTTAGTGGTTACATTTAGGAAATATATTTTAAAAAACCTTAGAAATTCACTGAAAAAACAAATGTTGCATGAACATTATAGTTAGGCTCAGATTTGACTCATACAAGGCCAGTGAAATTCAGCAGTTATAGTTACCTGAGCTAAGTATAGCATATGCCCCCGCAATGCACTGCTTATAACCTTACATATTACATCACTCATGACATGGTCAGTAACATAGTTGATGACATCACTGATGTCATCACAGATGACACCACTGATGACATCACTGATGACTTCATCCACAGAACCACCTACACCCCATACAACCTCTCATACACCCACTCACACCCTCACCCACACAACCATTCACATACCCATACAACTACTTACATAACCACTCACTTATCCATAGAGCTACTCAGATGCCCACTCACTCATAAATTCTGATCATACAACCAGTTAATCACCTATATAGCCACTCACACAACCGCACACTCACCTATACAGCTACTGACACACCCTATACACCCACTCACTCACCCATACAGCCTCTCAGCAGAGCCACTCACTCACTCACCCATACAAACACTCACACACCCACACAACTACCTACATACCCATTCACTCACCCATACAATCACTCACAAACCCACTCACTCACCCATTAAGCCAATCCCACAGACACTCACTCTTCCATACAGCCAATCACACACCAACTCACTTAACCAAACACTCACTCAAACAGCCACTCGCTCACCTATACAGCTACTTACACACTTAATCACTCACTCATACAGCCATTCAGACACGCACTCACTCACCCAAGCAGGCACTAATACACCCACTCACCCATCCATACAACCACTCACACTGCCACTCACTCACCCATAGAGCCACTGGCATACCCACTCACTCACCAATACAGTCACTCACATAGCCACTATGTCACCCACATAACTACCCAGACACCCACTTATACACCCATACAGCCACTCACACACCCACTCACAAAATCTATGTTCTAATAATCATTTATATGGCTTTTGTTAATTCACGCCCCAGTGGGCAGTGTCTTGATTTTGATTTGGTCACAATGGATTTTGATTCATAGTCAAGCTTATAGTCTAATTAATTTAACTAAAGTGCAAGTGTGCTTAAAGTGCACATTAAGGGGCCGATTCCGATCTCGGCCGGTAGGGCTCCGAATAGGATTCGGCTTTACCGGATCCGATTCGGAGCCCTGTTTCCCGACCGAATCGTACGCGGGTCCGGCCGAGCGAGTACGATGCGACTCGCCGACCGACTCGTCCGGGCGTCCCGACCGCTCCGACCGACTCGCTCCCGGCTCGAACCGCACCGACCGACTCGCTCGGACTCGACTCGCACCGCGCAATGGAGACGTTTCCCGGCCGGGTAAGTACGATGCGCGCCGCGAGCAGTCCGACCGAACCGCGCACTCCGGCTCAAAAGAGCTGTCGGAGCCGTACTTTGGGGGTCCGTGTCGGACTCCCCTGTACGCGTAGCCGCGCGAGTCGCACACAGGGGGACCCATGGGTCCCCCTACCTGTGCGTGTATGGCGCGAATCGCTTCGCCGCGCACCCGCTGTAGGGGGCGCACTTGTCCGACTTCGCACCCATTGAGTCAATGGGAGCCCGCGTACGCGTTGTGCGACCGGCTCCCATTGACTTCAATGGGAGTCCGACCGACTCGGGTCCGATGGCATACGTGCGCATCGTACTCGTTCGGTCGGACTGCACGGGTCCGATTCGGTCGGAAATCTCTCCGGGTCCGGCTCGGTCGGAGAAATTTCCGGCCCGAATCGGAATCGACCCCTTAGTGTGCAAATGTATAAATTAAAATCTTGCCTCTGTTTCATTTAGAGCGTTATTGGGATTCTTCAAGATGTGTATGCAAATCCATTCGGGATCCTCGTGTTTAGCTCAGTGATGTAACAGGATTCTAATCGCCTTAGTGACATTTCTCTGTCACCACCCCAGATGTTAATGAATCTATTGCAAAGTAGAGTAAGCCTTGCACCTCACTTTTGTGATGCTCCTCAAAGTGTCTGGCTACTGGATATGCTTTATCCCATTTTTTATGACTCACAGGTGTTGGAGTAATTTTTTTGTGCACTGGTAATGTACTGCTACCTATGTACATCATTGTACATGGACATTGGAGGACATATATTGCATGATCTGTTTTACAATTGTAACTGCCTTTAATGCACTTGTTGTTTTGCAAGAACGGTGATTTATATTCTTTTATGTTCTTGCCATGTTGGCCAAGTGGGGGTCAAATTTGGTGTCTTTTTTATGCCCGATGCATGAAGCACCGTGTTCTCTGCGGTGGGCTTCCTCAGGGAACATGGTGTTTCATGCATCGAGTTACCACCCACAGAATATGATCAAAAGCATCCTGCATGGGGAGAGTTTATGCGTCAGGTGTAACTGCAGCGAGAACAGAGAAGAAGAGAGAACTAACATAATTAGCTGCAAGATTCCAGGAAAGAGGCTACTCGCAAGAATGCATAGAGGTAGCTACAAACAAAGCAAAGGCAAAAACCTGAGAACAGCTTTTGTTTAGAAGTAAACAGAAAAAAGACACCAATTTTGAACCCCAATTTAGACTAGACTAATAACGGCCTTTAATAGACAAGAGGGAGCAATAAGATATATCATACAAAAACACTGGTTTCTAATTAAAAACGACCCAGTATTTTGCAAAGTTGCACCATGCAGACCAGGGATAACATTCAGAAAGGTGAGATCCAGGGTGTGATGCTACGACGAGTCCCCCAGGAGCTTGTGCTCTGAACGGCTGACTGTTGGAGAAACAAACATGAAATGGCCACCATTACTGAATAAGAGTTAAAAATCCTAGTGCTGTGAAAATGCTCAGGAAAAGGTATATAAGGGGGCAGGGTAAAGGCATCCTGACTGCCTAGTAATTGAGAGGATTTCTATAAGTCATTAGTAGTGTAATAAAGCAATGTAAATTCTTTTTTTTAAATGTTGCAATCCTGAGGGAGTTCATGGGAAACTCTTGCAAGACTCCTGCAGGATTGCAAAAAGAAAGAGGGTCAGTCCTTTACCACACCCTACCATGCACACTTGTCACCTAGAGGAGAGGTGTCAATAGAAAGGCCATTCCCTCCCCACACCCTACTTCACACACCTGCCACCCTAGTCAGAGGTGTCAGTGCAGAGGTCAGTCTCTCCACACACCCTACTATTTACGCCAGATTTGGGCACTTGCTGGAGTTTGGGCGAAGGGTCTGGCAGCAGGTCAGGCCTGGTGGCCAACCCAATGCCGTACACAGCTGAAAGACATGCAAGGTGTGGAGTTGGGGTGAGGCCCTCAGAAACAATTAGCAAAATGCAAGGAGGCAGGTGATTTTAAGTCGACAAAAGGATAAAATGGAAGTATAGCACAGCCGCAAAGCACAATGATGACTTTGGTGCTTCTGTTTTTTTCCTATTTGTCTGTTAATGCTCTTTTCTGGTTCTGTGCAGTTAGTTAGTAAAAAAGATCTTGTTTTGCTTACCTACCTAGCCCTCTGCAACAAAATTAAGAAAATGGTGGATGTGAACACAGACACAAAATATGTGGATCATGAAACAAGAACTGGGGCAACAAGTTAGTGGAAGCATGCATTTTAAATTTCAACTCCTTAGAATTAGAACCTGCATGGTCTGAGAAAAAACACATGTCCCTTGTTTGCAGTGGCCCATGTGACTTTAAGGGAAAATCAACTACATAACAGTGCAGACTTCGTTGATCTTGAAGTCAAAATGGATCAATTCGCTGAAAGAAAAGGATCACTGCATGTTCAATACTCATTTAGTATTTGTAAGACCTGAAAACGGATAAAAATAGATGATCTACTATGGTAAGGATTCTCCAGTCTCAGAACCAATTCAAATTGGGAGCAAATCAGTGGTCTCTCAGATAAAAACAGGAAAAGTAAAAGAAAAGCCCAGACTTATTGTATCTGGGATTTTATATGAGTGCAAAGATGGAAAAAGAAAATGGTCAAGCCCAACAGTAGCTATATCAAGTGTCAATGCCTTGGCTTGGCAATGGTTTGGCAATTCTCTGTAAGTCAAATGCTTTCCATTTGCTGATATCAATGACCACACAGATTGGTATCCAGTGGCATAATGATTTTGTTTTTTTGGCTTAATTCGGTAGTACAGAATGGTTTTGGCTTTTGGCTTAATTTGATAGTACAGAATCTTGAGCTTCCTTCTTCCTAGGAGTGTGGCAAGACAAGATCAAACAGTCACCATTACTGGCAGAGGACGGGACAAATTTAACTAGGCCAACAATCACAATGCCTGTAAATCAAATCTTATATTCCGATCAGAAGGACACACCAACATTTTATTCTGGATGTGATTGGATTATACTCCCAATGCCATAGTTGACTGGAGATTGAGAACTGTGTTATTGTCTTAAATCCAATTTGTGGATCATTGTTTCAGGAGACCTGCAGCTGATCGGGCAGGCTTCTATGATACTATTCCAATTAATATTTTTTGCAGTTAAATCTGATAATCACTAAGGACATTTTTAATCTGCTATTTGTACTCTGCACATGTTTTCTTCAAGGCTAAAATAGAAACTTTCTAATTGAGAAATCAATTGGTGGTATAACCTGTTTCCCATAGTCGGTATATCCTGTAGTTATTCTAATTTTCTATTGGAAAAGAAAAAGGAGCACCCTCAAAGAGTACATAGAAAATGACTTGGTTAGAAGGTTCACCTGTCCCTCTAATCCTCCCACAATCACAAATTTCCTTTTCATTCCAAAAAGAAAAGGGAACTTTAAACATGCATTTATTTTTAAGCACTGAACTGTATCAGCCTAATGGTAAGCATTATCCTGAATGTCTGTCCTGCTAAACATGGAGAAGAATGCCCAAAGGCATAGTAAGCCGTACTTGCAGGGCTTATAAGTGGATATATGCCTGGGACAAAGATTTATCACAAACTTAGACATAATTAGTGATACCGGACACTCATGTGATGCAATTCGTAATGCTCTAGAAGCTTTATATATATATTTTCTTTTAATTGATTTACTTCAAGAATGTCTGGATTTGTATACAGTGATGCACACTGATGATATACAACTGTGCCCCCTTGTGGTTTTCATACTCAGAGTGTCAAAGTTGAGACTTTCCAATTGCCAAAGATTTTAAAGGTGGTCCAGAGCTTTCTAGTGCTACTCTGCCCTGATCACCCTAATTATTCATTTCTTTATAAACTTTATTTCGGTTCAGTCAACCATAAAAGTGCACAGTGCAAAAGCTTTATAAAAACATAAGAGATTTAAATTACAGATCATCCAGTACAAATTTATCAAACCAAGTTACAGTTATAATACATCGATTGACAGTGAGGTACCACAATACTAAAATTAAAACAAGAGGATAAAAACCTCAAAAAAGCCCGTCAAAGGGATGTATGATGGAGCAACACATTCCGTTGTAATGCATGCGGTACAACATGAATGCCATTACTACGCATAACCTTTACCACACATTTTTTTACAACGATTATGCCTTTACCATGCATGCCTTTACAACGAATTTCATTGTAAAAGCATGAATGTTAAAGGTATATGTGTGGTAAAGGTTTTCCCTGACCCCATCCCCTGTCCTGAGCCCTAAAACTGGACCCCTAGTGCAACCACCCCACGGTCCTCAGCTCTTTAGAAAAAAAAAAGGCCCCTGCCCTGAGCCCTAAAACCGGACCCCTAGTGCACCCCACTGACCTCCAGTCCTTATATGAAAAGCGGGCCCCAGCTCAAAACCCTAAAACAGGTCCATGGCGCAACCCCCCTCCCCCTCCCGGCCCCCAGTCTTTTAAAAAAAAAATCCACCCAAAGCCCTAAAGCTGTCCCGGCCCTCAAAACCCACCCGCCCCATGGCCAATTCCCCTTATCTCACAACGAGGAGGCAGCTCTTCAAGGCAGAGGCAAGGTGCAGGTTGTAAAGAGGAAGTGGAAGGGTCTCTTTGTCTCCTCTAACAAACAGTAAAAGCAAGGCACTTTTCGGAAGCCTCAAAAGAGTTTTCACCTCTCACTAGCGAGTCGAGATTAGAATATCCCCACAGGCCTGCCCCATATATATATCTGTCCCACATGTATATTTCCAATACTGATGATATAGGATACGATGAGGCCTTACTAGCAAATCTAACAATGGAGCCAGCTCAGTTACTTATCCCTTATGTCATGAGGTGAGGCTCGTTGAACTCCAGATGCTGAGTTAGCTGCTCAACAACTAAAAATTGTTGGGTGTCCTTATCACTGCAATTAATTAACTCCTGTGGAAATAGATGAGTCTCATTTGAACTTTAGATGCTGAGTTAGGTTTCCAACTACAACTCAACACTACAACTCTGATACATGCCTACACTAAAGCAGATCTCCATTGCTATGTGGAGTCTGAACCTTCAAATCTTAAAGTTATCTGGAATTTGGGAATTTAACATAGGTTGCTTTTCACTCTCAGAAGTTCACTTTTCCTTGATTCATCTACAGTGCAACAGAGAAGGAGATACTAAATAAAAAGACAGCTTTTAAGGAGTAGATAAATGATTGCATAGGAGGAAAGCATACTGTGATCATCTTTCACATAAATCTACCGTCACTAAAGTCAACAAGTTAAGCCTGTCTGCTCTGTGCCATACCTACCACAGATCGAGCTCAGGTTTAAAGAACTGAAACCTTTAGCTGGACCTAACAAGATATTGACTTTATTACTTATGGTGGACTAGCATCCATCACAATTATTACTTCACCTTCTCACACAAGGCATGGCTGTCACAGACAAGGAAAATCAACAATGACACTGTTGTACAGAAGAAAACACCCTTGGCACAAGGGTCATTTTTTCTGTTTTTCACAAAGAAGTTTACTGCAGGGGTTTGTTTGTGAGAAACAAAAAGGAATTCTGAGTGGATAACATGTTATGGTGGCCATTCCAGCATTATTTGTGAAGAAAGAGCTTTAGCTATGTATGCAGATGCACTTTTACCATAAAATGAACAGCTGAACAGGCAGTTAATCCAATATAGTGTGGGACGTCTGACACAGTGTGGTTAGCGGCAGGTCTTCCACCATCTTAGTGGCCTGTGTGGAGTGTGGACGACCTATTGGGGATTAAATAGAGCCATTAGTCTTAAGTATCATGAAACTTTCCTGAAGGATATTAAGTAGAGTAACTAGTGCTCCAGCAGAGCAAAGAGCCACTAGCGTTTTCTTTGATGGACCCTACTGCTAACACTCTTCTAGTTGAACGAGTTTAACATAACTTACAGATGGCCACAATTAGTAGCTGGGGTTGTTGGGAACAATCATGATTCAGGTCTATGGCATAGTAGATTTTTGCCAGTGGGGGGAAGGGGATCTATAGTCACTTTTTGTTATGTAGCAAGAGGATGGTTAAAGATAAAGGGGCTTATTTACAAGCCCCTTGCGCCGCCAGTGCGTCACTTTTAATATGGGAAAAAGTGATGCACTGGCGGCGCAAGGGGCTTGTAAATAAGCCCCAAAAAGTCTAGTTTCTCCTGGTCTTTAGTTTAGTCTAACACTGCTTTGTTCAGGTCAAAGTAAGAAGGAATACTAGGCAATGGTGGATACAGCTCTAAGAGCACAGATATATATTATCTTCAATATGTTTTCTTTTTGCTGGTTTTCTCCTAGATTCGTATTTACTTTCTCCTTGAGTAAAGCCAGCTGGACACACTTTTAGAAACCAGCGTTAGCATTTGAATCCCTCCCTGTTTTATCCCTTTATACTTTTAAAAAGATAGACGCGCATGTATTTACTTACTTAGTTTCCTTTCAGACTTAACATTTTGGAATCTTCTCTTTCTCATATCACATAATTCATACTTTGTACTCACAGCATGGGTTTAAAATGTATTTATTGCAAGATCAATTAAATTCGTAACCCCGTCAAGTGGAAAGAAATTACTCAATTACAAATTACTCAAGTACTTAAAGTCGAAATAATTACATAATTCTCATGCAAAAGACTCATCGTGTGATGAAGCAGTTAGGAAAATTAAAATAAACTGGATATAACATGATTTTTTTTGTTCTGTGTTAACTAGAATTTCGCCCTTTCGAGAAACCCTCTTTTGAAAAGACCAATATTAACCTGAAAACTGACAATGATAAAGACACTAAAGTGCTTCAAAGAATGAAAAAGATCTGGAATTGGCTGATACTTGAAGACATGGATTATTCCTGGTCACACTTTGAGGAAACATTAATATGGCTGCGCTATCTGATTCACGTTTGACAGGGCACCTGTTACTTCAGTTAACTGCGTAATCTTTCAGTCAGCTGCAGTCCTTGTCAGAACACAGGGCATGTCTCAAATCACATGAAGCCATCAATACAAACCGATGAGGGCTCTCTACTATAAATACAGCACTGAGGAATCTCACAACTCAGACGCCCTTAATGTCAGAGGATGAAGTGGAAGAAGGAAATGTGACAGTGGGCAGTTTCATTAACATTTGTACATATTTTATGTTTTCTCGCCATCAACATAGATATCTAACACCACTATCGTGAGCTCTGATATCCCAATTAGATGACCACTGTAGCAATTCTTGGTACTCTATTTATTTTCGTCAGAAGGTGTCTTCTTTCCATTCAGAGAAAATAAAAATATCAGTCTTCATTTCACTTTCTGGCAGTAAGTGCACCTCTGTTTCTGTGTTCTAGGATGCACAGGGATCTTCCGCTTTCATGCTCCATGGAATGTGCCCCTTTGGTGTATTAACCATTTAACTTATTTACATTTCACAGGTTTCACTCCCAATAATATGGCTCTTGACACCTGCTAAGCATACCCTTGTTGTAAGTAAGTTTATGTTCATTTTTGACCATAGCCACACTCTCTGTATGCATCGATGTTGTGGTATTTATGTAGCACAAACCTATCCAAAGGCAATGGAGATACGTACAGGGTCCAAGGAAAAGCCATCCGACTTGTGATTTGAGGGATAGCTGGTTTCTAAGAGCAAGAGTGGACTGTTACTGCATCATGATCTGGTGACCTCTAAAGAGATGTGTCTTCAACTCTTGCCTAAATTGGACCAGGGTTTGGGCAGTCCTGATGGGTACGGAGATATCATTCTTGACCCTAAGACCAGAGATGTAGAAGGGCAGTTGCCCCGTTTTTAATTTTTTGCACTTCCTCCTCTCCAGTTCTTCTCTGTTCAGACTGTGTTTGCAGTTACTCAGTACCTCATTCTGAGTACCTGAGCATTTTGACAGGAAACTCTGTGTCCAGAAAATACTGATAGCACCAGATGCGGTATTTACTATGAAACCCATTCACAGTGTTTCTTCTTACAGATTCTTCATGACTTCAGCTGGACCAATCTGGGCCAGTAAAAAGTGCAACATTTTGAAACTGGAGGTAAACATAAGTAAGGCAAAAACTCACATTTGTGCCCAAATAGGACCTTAGTTGAGTCAGTGCGTGAAACTCCACCACATTGGTAGCCAGGTTGGACGGCATTCCTCTTAAAAACCTCATACCACACCATCCCTTCCAGGTCCATTTACCCAATTTCAAGTCTAGATCAAAGCTTATTGTATTAGTTTTTAGTGTTATGATGTTTGCACATTCAAAGCATTTTACCCAACAAATCATGTTTGAAATTCAGTTTATCAAAGAAATACTTTAAACCAATTGAAGGAGTTGTTACATCTGCACGGCCTCCACAAAATAATCATAGTAGGCTTTGAATCAGAGACCTGGCCAAACCAGGCCATTCAGCCCTTGCTTATGCAGAGTTTTAGTGTGTTGATTTAGCATGTGCTACACTAACGAAAGGTGTATGTAAGAAATTGGATTAGTGGTTGAGGGAGGGTGAAATCCTACTCAAGCAGAAACCCCAATCCTTGACAGTGTGAAGTCACAAGTAAACCTCAAATTAACTTGTGCTCAACCCTCAGGTAGCTTCGCACAAAGCAGTCAGGCTTAAGTTAGAGGCAATGTGTAAAATATTTATGCAGCAATTCAAACAGTAATAAAGTGAAACACAAAAAGAAAAACTCCCACACCACGTTAGACAAATAGAGCAAATTGTAATAAATAATTTAAGACCAAAACAACAAAAATCCTCTCAGTAGAACCGGAGATATCCAATTTGGAAGAATCAAGTGAAAATGGTGCCAAAAAGCACAAAGCGCAAACTGTGGTTATCTGGTCGTGCTGGACCAGGATAAAGTCACAAGTTCAGGCCAACCACGTGGAGCACAGGCCAGCTACAGGGGCTCAGTTAGGCCCGCTGAACAAGAGCAACTTAAATCCTTGTTGCTGAGTCGGACATCGAGGATACGTTGAGCAGCAGCAATTCCTAGGAGTTGCAAAGCTGCGATGCAAGATCTGGTGTGGTCATTGAGGTGCCATCGAATTCCTGCGTCGAGATAAGTCGTGCACTAGCTGGTTCCGAAGAAGTTGCAAGGCTTGCGATGCAGAGACCTGCATCATTGTTGAGGATGCCGTTGACGAGGGGCCTGCAATGCGAAGGACTGCATTGAAGATGCATTGTGCAGCGACCATTCCTGGAAGGCTGAGGGCAGCGATGCGGAGTCCGGCGCTGAAGACCGACCATGCAGCAGTCCTAATGCAGAGTCCGGAGAGGCGATGCGTTTCGTAGTGTCTCTGATGCAGAGTTTCTGATTGTTGATGCGTTGTGCTGCAGCTCCAATGCATTGGTTCTGCTGGGACCACAGTTGGCCTGGCAGAGTATTTTCAGGCCCACTTTGAATGGTCCAGGACTGGGGTGGCACCACCTGGCAGGGTAGGACTCACAGCTGGCAGAGTCCAGGTGCTGGATTCAAGGTAAATGGAGTCTTCTGTCTCTGAGGCCCAGGTCAGGAGGCCAGCCAACTAACCCTTGGATTCCCTCTGCTGGTCCAGGAGTCAAATGTCAATTTTCCCTTTTAAGGTACTCCCAATCATCCATACACAAACAGATATCCACACCAGTCTTGTACAATCATCAACTGCTCAACCAGGTAACACACCAATTCAGGATGTTAAAGCACTTATGAAAATATTTAATACAAATTCTCACAATAATATAATAAAAACATACACTTTAAAAAAGTACATTCAATATGCCTCTGCTGGTCCAGGGTTCAAGATGCAGGTCAAATCCTTCACTCAGGCAGCAGGGTGGCAGATAGCATGGCAGCAGAGTGGCAGTCCTTCTTCCAGTGCAGCACAGCAGCCCTTTCTTTTGAGTCTTCAACAGGTCCAGGTGTGTACTGAAGAGTTGGGGCACTTTGAATTTGGAGATGCTTCCAGAGGTTTTAACCCTCAGAGGCGCCTTGAATTTCCTTCCTCTCTTCTCTAGCCCCAGATTGTCTGGGGTCATAATAGATTAGTGTCAAACCCCTTTGTGAGTGTGCTCAGGCAAAGCCTTTGTGATGAGCAAGAGTAGTAGGTGAGAGCTCCTCCCCTTCATGAACTCATAGTAGCCCATACTGCCACCACCTAACTTCCCTTTGTCTTACAATACACTACACAAAGATCTACTGGCAGCTACACCTAGTCATGTGACCCAGGGACAGGCTAAAGGTACCAAATGGTTAGAAGAAGAAAATGCCAACTTTCTAAAAGTGGCATTTTCAGAATTTCTAACTCGAAATCCAACTTTACCATTAAGGAGGGCTTTTAATCACAATTGCATAGACAAAAAACGCGACCTCTCCACCTGCTCCCTATTGAAAGTTATCATTTATTAAATGTAATGAGGTAGTCCAATGTTATCCTATAGAAGAGGTAGGCCTCACAATAGTGGAAAACGAATTTAGGTATTTTTCACTACCAGGGCCTGTAAAACTTAAAAGTACACTACCAGCTTTTTAAATGCACAGCAAGGTGTCATCTGGGTTGGGTAGGGCATACCCAAGGGTGAAGTATATGTATTAAAAAGGGAAGTTTGGGCCTGGCAAGAGTTTTATCTTGTAAACAAAGTAGAGGCGACAGAATGCACACCTTTTCTGATACTAAGTTTCTTCATTACTTTAAAAACCACATTTTTTAAATTTTTGTATGCAGCCTAAATCCGCGTGCTCTGCCCTTGCGGCACGCACGTATAGATACATCCAAAACGGGGGCGTGATTGCGCTCCACTCGAAGGCGCACTGCTAATTTCATGACTATTTCACCAGAATACCATGCACTTATCTTTGCTCGGCAATTTTTATTCCATGTACTCCAAATTCGTTTTCACATTTTCACGTTATCTTTCTCCATTCACATGTGAGATGGTATGTTATCCCAATGTTTCAAATGGGAGGCACGTTTTTGGGAGAATGCTTTGTGGGATATATTTTGGAGGTGTGTATATACGTTTTGTAGAGGGATAATACTGTTCATTGAAACACGGTAAAACATGCCTAAAGTTTTTACGTTTTGTTAATGATGGCATAATTAATTCTGATGTATTGAGGTCTGTATGGAAATCTAATGGCAATTTTTTTATGTTATAGTGAACCCCCGAAGAAGGGCTAGGAAAGCCCGAAATGCATTGGGTAAAAAACAAGATACACTGCTATGGATGGATTATGTATTCCCTCGTGCCCCAGAGAAAGGCCCGGATAGGCATATCTGTCGCATTTGAAACATTGGGATTACATACCATCTCACATGTGAATGGAGAAAGATAACGTGAAAATGTGAAAACGAATTTGGAGTACATGGAATAAAAATTGTCGAGCAAAGATAAGTGCATGGTATTCTGGTGAAATAGTCATGAAATTAGCAGTGCGCCTACGAGTGGAGCGCCATCACGCCCCCGTTTTGGAAGAGTTTTATCTTGCCAGGTTGAATTAGCAGCTTAAACCTTCACACTCAGGCTGCATGTTTGCAGGGCTATTTAAGTGGGTGCCACAATAAGCGCTGCAGGCCCACTGATAGCATTTAATTTACAGGTCCGGGACACATGTAGTACCAATTTACTAGGTACTTATAAGTAAATTAAATATGGCAATTGGGTATAAGCCAATTTCACCATGTTTAATGGAGAGAGCACAAGAACTTTAGCGCTGGTTAGCAGTGGTAAAGTATGCAGAATCCTAAGTCCAGCAAAACCGAAGTGAGCAAAACAGGAGTCTGGAAGGCAAAAAATATGGGGAAAACCATGCCAAGGGTGTCAGGTCCAACAGTGTACTTATACCATGTGGTGGAAAACAGTTGCAGTTATTGACAGAAATCTAGTACAGATTCCCCCAGTCTCTTGCACTCCACTTCCTAGGGTGGTAGACTTCATGTTTGTGGTGTCCACTCATTAAAATTGGTATGCAACATGTTTTTACGATTGCCTTGTGGTATTTGCATTTTTGCTTTTCATTTTCTAGTGCTTAATTTGAGCCAGTGGGTTCTGGTGCTCGCACTTAATTGTCAGCATCAGCCCTCATGACAGTGTGCCACACAGTGGCGCTGTATATCTAGTTTAGAGATCAGTGCAGCAGTTGTTCATTAATTAATGCACTTTAAAAATTACTAATACCTGCTGCCCAAGCCATTTACATAGTTGTGGGGGCCTGGAATATACTGAATTTTCACACTTGTAGGAGTGTGATTGTAAGTAGATGTGTTGGTACTGTCATTGGCAGTCAGCGGCGGCTCCTCCGCTATGACAGAGGAGCGCCGCCCCCACCACAGCAGCCTTAACCACTTGAGTGCTCATGACGGCTCCCGGCCGTCATGAGTCACAGTAGACGTGTGCTCATGACGGCCGGGAGCCGTCCGAACGTTGCCACTCCGCCCACGCGGTATTAATTCCCCGCCTGTGCGGGGAAATTAATCAGTGGGCGGAGTTCGGACGGCTTCTGGCCGTCATGAGCACACGCCCACCGTGATTTATGACGGCCGGGAGCCGTCCTGAGTACCCGAGCGCCACGCCCAACCCCGCCCCCTCTCGCACCGCGGGGGAATTTGCCCCACGGCGAAGGGGTTAAACACTAAAAATAAAACAGAAATAAACCAGGTAATAGAAGTGCCGCCCAAATCAACAATGTCGTATTGTTTGTTAATTTTCGAAGATGCACTTCGTTTCCAAATTTAGGTTACACCTGTAGCATTTCCGTTTACCATGAATCACAATCCAGCGGCTGCTGGACTGCATGTTTACTCTGATAAAGAACAAATACCTCTTTTTACTAGAACTAACTGAAATGCAAGTAAGGAAGTTTACGTCATCTCCCCTAATATGTTCTATCATGATGAGCACGCTTGAATGTTTGCTGTTTCTGTAGAGGTCGCATTTTTTAAAAATTAACATATTTGAACCAATATACTCCTTTCTAATATCTTCTGGCTCACTTAGGGGCCGATTCCGATCTCGGCCGGTAGGGCACCGAATCGGATTCGGCTGAACCGGTTCCGATTCGGAGGCCTTATTCCCGACCGACTCGTACGTGCGTCCGGCCGAACGAGTACGATGCGAGCGCGTGCAAATTCGCCGACCGACTCATTCGCCCGTCCCAACCGCACCGACCGACTCGCACGGATGCGCAGCGCACCTCGCAATGGAGACGTTCCCCAGCCGGGCAAGTACGATGCGCGCCGCGAGCAGTCCGACCGACTCGCGCCGTCCGGCCCAAAGAAGCAGTCGGAGCCGTACTTTGGGGGTCCGTGTTGGACCCCCCTGTACGTGTAGCCGCGCGAGTCGCACACAGGGGGGACCCATGGGTCCCCCCTACCTGTGCGTGTACGGCGCAAGTCGCTTCGCCACGTACACGCTGTAGGGGGCGCCCTTGTCCGCCTCGCACCCATTGAGTCAATGGGAGCCCGCGTACGCGTTGTACGACAGGCTCCCATTGACTTCAATGGGAGTCCGACCGACTCGAGTCCGATGGCATACGTGCGCATCGTACTCGTTCGGTCGGGCTGCTAGGGTCCGATTCGGTCAGAAATCTCTCCGGGTCCGGCTCGGTCGGGGAGATTTCCGATCGGAATCGGCCCCTTAGTTTTAAATTTCTGGCTCAGTTAGTTCTTTAGTTCAAATAATGAAACAGCTAAAGTAGAAACATGCATTAAGAAAGTCAGAAAGGCAGAGTTTCTAGCATTGCATGAAGCACACAGACACACACATACACTCACCAAATCCCAGATGAGCACTCTTTGGAATTGGTGATTTTTGTTCAAGAAGACCTAAACTATTTTTTATGTGATTGTATTTATCGTTCCAGCATCTGTTCCCAGTATCCCAAATGATGACCGAAAATGGTCTTAGATAACTAGACGTTCTTTAATCCAATCACCTCTAAAACTATTTCCTTCACAAAACCCTCTAGCATGTCACTTGAGACTATCCTACCAAACTTAGCCAAATCTGTCATGTTAACTCTATTGCTGTCTGGAAAAACATAAAGAATGTCTAGTTTGACTACGTCCTTCCTCACACATATTTAAATAGCGACATTGTAAGGTCTACAGCAGAGGTTTATGAGATATACCCTGTGGTTTCCTCAGAAATTGAGAATTACTGGTGAGATTGAAAGTACCGCACCTAATTGCCATGGCGATTCCACCTATTCCCCAGGGTTTCACCAGGACATTTCAACTGGTTTTTTTTCAGCTGAGTGTCCCAGAAACCCTCCCTCTTGCCCCTCCAATCAACGCAGTTATTGCAGATCTTGCAATCCCAATGGAGTCAACGACTGTCAATCTTATCATTCCAATGGGGCTGATGACAGGAGTTACTAATACCCCTGGTATCTATAATTCCTGGAGGGGCAACATGGCAGAATATGAAGAGAGAGGCTTCTGATTCTCCCATACCTCACAGATATTAATTTGCCTTGGGCGTACTAGGGTCCCCCTAAAGATTTTGGGGCCCCCCAGGAGGATTGAGTCCCCCTTCCCCCCGCCTGCATTCCTACACCCCATTTACTTTCCCTTTGTATGCGGCTGTTTCTTTTCAAGTGCATTTTGTATTTGAGCTCAATGATGTTCAGATCTTCCATAAATCCTCTGTAGTTTCTGTTTACTCCGTCTGGCTTAGTTGCCTTTTTGTATGAGCTCCTTTGCTTTTCTGCAGCCACACAGGGAAAACAAACGGCTGACTGGGTTTCCTTAATCCAAATGCCTGCGAACATTTAATCCGTGCTGTCAGGAAGAGGCCATCCATAATGCGGCAGAGATAGAGTCTGGAGTTTCTGTTTGGCAGCCTCTGCAGGCACCTCGCAGTATACCTTCCAGACGAGCTCTTAGTCACAGAGTTCACATGGGTACTCAGCAAAAAAGCATCGCTCGAGAGTGGCAGGGCTCGCCCTGACACCTGAATGTTTCGTGATACTTTCTGTGAAGTGCAAACAACCAGTAAAAGGTGCTGTGATTATTATTTCACACGGCCAATACTAGAGAGGGCATTTTCCATGAACAGAACTGCCAAGAAGTTTAACACAGGTTCCTGCTTCCCTTACTGCTACAGGCAAGAGGAGTATTTTGCCTCAGCTAGAAAGTTTTATATCCACTACATTCTTGATTCGGTACCATGGTGCAAGTTTTCTTTTGTGTAGTTATACAAAAGTCGTAATAATTAAAATTAAGGGCACCACATATACATGTTTATACCGTAGATTTTTTAACATGCTGCTATATAGTAGAACACTAAGGGCTTGATTATGGTCCTGGAGCGGGCGGCATTCCACCACTCAGCTTCAGGACAGCCGAAACTCACTGCCACCAGCCCACCGGATAACAAGTAATTTTGTGGTCTGGCGGGTGGGCACGTGGAGGTCCCGCAGAGGTGCGGTTTAAAAGCACATTGTGAGTCTTAAACAGCCCCGCCACGGGACTGAGTGCATGTTCCTGCACAGGAAGGAATGCACCATGTCAAGCATTCCTTCCCGTGCAGGACCTGGTGGTGCAAAACTAGAGGGGAGCACAACATGTGCCCCCCTGCATGCACCCCCGTGCACGGGGGCAACCGCCATGAAAAGGGCGGTAGAGAGGGAACTAAATGATCAGTGGTGCTGCTGCAGCATCGCCAGCATATTTTGGCCTTGCACCGCTGCCAGACTGCCGCAGGATGCTTGATCCACCACGGTAGCAGCAGTTTAGTGGCGGTCCAACTGCCACACTTATAATACTGCAGGCGGTCCCACAGTGTAGAGGTGGTCGGACTGCCACCATAACTACTGCGGTCCATCGGCTAAGGCAGTCCCATGGGACCGCAATAGTTGTACAAGGCCCTAAGATACATTTGTTCATTCATTTGTTCGTTCTTATTAGAGACATTAATGTTTCAATGGCTTTCCACTCTCTTAGTGATTGATATCCGTCCGCACTGAGGAGTAAGCAGTTCATGGATAAAGAAGCTTGAGCGCTGTCCAAGTGCTAAATGCTAATTTTTAACATTTAGCAATTCGACAGGGTACGAGCTCCTTTAAAGAATACATTGAAGAAGTCTTCTCTTAAAGATTAACAAAACAATGACCTGTTGAGGCGCTAGTAAGACTTTTGTTGTCAAACCACAGATTAGAACATAGAAATTGTTCCTCAAAAACAAAGACTTACAGTGTAGATCGTGGTTTCCTGTGGGGTCATTTTTGTATTTCCACTCAACTATATTGTTACTGAGTGGGTCTTGTGTACTACATACAATTGAGACCGAAAATTCGACTCTGTATCCACTTCTTGTTACACAATTACAACACCTTCATCTCCATGAACTGCCTTCTCCTTGGTGTGGACGGATATCAATCACCAAGAGAATGGACTTCACATACATTTATATCTGGGTCTACAAATGTTGCTTTCTAGGTGGATTTAGATGGACATTGTTGATGTATGTTTGGATTTTTTTCTATTGTGTACCCCTTGATTATATGCACAGAGAATAAATTGGTTCTTACAATTCAATCATTGTGTCCGCCTGTTTCTTCAGATGTATTCATATGAAAACGTGATGCATGTCTGAACAATTAGTTTGATTCTGTTGTCACCTTGATGACAAGTATTTCATTTTTATTTCAAGAACATTGTTTTTTAATGATTCCCTTGTTAGCCCTTCACCTT
This sequence comes from Calotriton arnoldi, assembly GCA_963921515.1. Classification (NCBI taxonomy): domain Eukaryota; kingdom Metazoa; phylum Chordata; class Amphibia; order Caudata; family Salamandridae; genus Calotriton; species Calotriton arnoldi. The sequence goes on from CAWUFW010009827.1 coordinate 637,486, forward strand.
TATTATAGTCAATACCCAAACACGCAAGAGGGTACTGGGTTGCCCTTTTCATTAAACCTCCCAAAACTACAGAGCATTAATTCTCCCTCAAAGGTTCTTCAATTGTGTCAACAAGGTATAGCTGACACCCAGAGCTTCAGACTGAACCTTACAAGGCCATGTCAGACCTGCATCATTGAATATTAAGATCAGGGTTTAATTTGAATCTATCTTCATATGGTTGTTTCACAGCAATCCATTGATGGACAGTAGTAGTGTTATTACATTGAATTCTCCGCTGCATAAGATGTCTATTTACTAATAAACTGGGTATCATCTGCATAGTTAAAACAAATTATCTCAAATGAGTGTATCATTTAAAAGGGCAAGGAGAAGGATTATCTCAGGTGAAGGCTATGTGAAGCTGCAAGTTGTTGCCTTGCTTCAAGATTTAACAGGTGGAAGTCCACCCCAACAGAAAGGCGCAAATGAGCCCGACGTCTTTGCCAACATTTCAGTCAATTGAGACATATGAAAATGATTGCATGGTCAATAATATCCAAAACAGGTCACCTGTTTAATAAAATCAGACCTCCGGCACTGCTAGCGTCAACCTTTAAATGTAAGTCATACATGATGGCATTGATCGCAGACTTTGGGCTCTATGTTTCTTGAACAGCATTTCAGTATTGATTTCCTCATATCTACTGGTCAATAGTTACAATTTCCAATAATTAAGCATTCAAAGGAAAGTTGGACGCATCTACTAGGTCTGTTGATTTTTTCATAGGTGGGATTACTAATTTTTAAGGGCATTGGAGACCAACCCAGAGAGCAGTATATCAATGATGTAGTTCTTAAGCACCATAGCTATAACTAGTAATAACTAGTAACACATTAAAAATAAATGTGGGCTAGATGTCCAATGGTGAACAGGGGCATTTGAATTTTGAGTATCAGTTTTTTTTAAATGTACATCCAAGACAGGGTTCAATTTGGCTTAGAGTTGGGTCTAAGCTGTTATGGCACGGTACATTTAAGGGTGATGGTGTGATATGGGAACAACTTCAACATAAGACTAATCTCCTCATAAAAGTCTAAATTATGTCCATAAAATTGTGTGCTTCATCAATATTATTGAGAAATGCATATTTTGTCTTGTCTCTTTTTTAGGTCTCGCCTAGCGATGCAGCGCATGCGCTGCTCGCCTTAGTGAGATCTATTGTTGTCGGTTTGTCGGCAGAAGGGGGACAGGAGATGTGCACGCTTACGGCGTCTCTTTCGGCGTTTCAGGACAGAAGATGTGCACTCCCGGACAGGAGATGTGCATGCTTACGGCGTCTCTTTCGGCGTTTCAGGACAGAAGATGTGCACTCCCGGACAGGAGATGTGCATGCGAACGGCGTCTCTTTCAGCCACTCGCGGGACGCTGCTTTGCGATAGCACACGCTCCTCGCAGCCTTGTCGCGCGCGCACCACTCGCGGGCTTGTCTGCGCACCACTCACGGGACGCTGCTTTCTGATGGCGCCCGCTCCTCGCATGGATCTCGCGGGCTTGTCGCGCGTGCACCACCCGAGGGCTTCTTTAAACCGAATGTGACTCCGAACGTGTGACCTATGAAGCGCCTCGGCCTGTGCAGATAGTTCTTGCGCATGAAAATGACCACGACTTTGAGCTCGATGAGAGGGCATTGGAGCAGATTTTACTACAAGACCTCAGAGCCCTGCCAGTGTTGCAGCCACATGGGCACGGCATGCCGGGCACACTCGCCACGATTTGCTCTGTCTGAAGGTGAAAGATCAAAAAGTTACAGAATACGTTGTTTTTTTAAGCCGCGCCTGTACCACGCTCACTCACCCAGCATGGCAGTTCCCATACTTTTGTTAATGCACTTCGACCACTGGGTGCAAGCGAAGTACCGCTCGCAGTTTCGATTTCCTTCCTCCCGCAGCAAGGATGCTTAGTTCTCAGTCCACAGTAAAGCGTCTCAATTCGTTCCTTCCGGACTACCAGGGGGCAGCCTGGACATGCGTACTGGGTGAGCAGCCTATTTCACGTGATCCACAGCTTCCTGTGTATCCAAAGCTGCGCCCATGGACGAAGACGGGCTGCCGCTAGTGGGGTCAGGGATAGACTTAACCAAGGTGAGGGCGAATGGGGAGAAGAAGGGGCGATCGGAGGAGTAAGCAGAGGGGGAGCTGACCAGACCAGTTTATGTCATAAACGATGGGCACAGTCTATGCCCATGTACGATACATGTTTGTATAATGGCAATGTGGTGCTCATTGCTGCCTGGTTCTTGCTTCTGCTGTCACGCTAGTGGGATGTACCTATGTGTGGCATGTGATGATGACGTATGATATTAGGCATCCCTCTAATGTGTGTGTGTGTTCACTCAGAGATTTTTTCTTGTTTGGAAAAATGGGTCACGTTCCAAACATAGGCACTTTTAGGACCTGTTCATGGCATTCCATTCAGGCCCGAAAAAGCCCCCATCGTCAGTGTTCTGAGTGTACTCTGGTAAAACGTTGCTCATGTGATGGCCTCAAATGAAAGTAAAATCTTACCAGCAGCGGCTTTTGTTTATTCCAGGTTAGCCTGGATGCTATTTTAACTAATCCAAAAACTGGAGTACTTTACCTTTACGAAATATTATTATGTATTTCAATGTCCGAATTCGCAGGGATAGTACTACCCTTATCCATTTGCTTTATAACTTGCCAACCGGTTGCCACTAGGTCATTTAGGGCAGCTGTTCATTAAGGATGGCTATCAGGGACTACAGGTTAGTCTGTGATGTTCTTAACGTCTCACCGCTTCAGAAGGGTAGGTGAGGATAGGTCTTAAAAGATATGGATTGTAATTTAGTTATGGCGCACGTTGCCCTCTTATCTTTTCACCTCCATTTATTTATTTCCTTTGGTATCGATGAACCCCTTGAGATTATATCTGGTGTGCACTTAAGGCTGTTTAATGGAGTTGCCTCATGGTGCGTTCTGTCTAGTTTAGTGGGCTCAAATTTGTCTTGGCTAAGGATGTCTCTTGAAGGTCTTTTGGACGTACTCTCTATGCTGTCCTTCTTTGTTAACCTCGTTAGTCCCCTTATATATACTTCTGCTGTGAACGGGTTTCTAAGTCTTCCAGTTTGCTTTAGAGTGCTATATTTTGGTCTTGCAGTGTGATGAGTGCTTGCTATGTAAACTCCTGCTCTTCCTGTCTCAAAACCATTACTCCCAAGTTCCAATATCCTTTTTAGGTCGAGCCTGGGCAGCGCATGCGCTCCTCTGCGAGGCATGGTGTATTCAGGTAGGGACTTGAATCTCCGCCCACTCTCCGCCCATATTTTTCATTGGCTTGTGTAATTGGCCACTGTAAACTGTGGCTGTTCATTGGTCAATAGGCTTAGTAGTCCCTCCTTAGTACCGCCTTGTCTCATTTTGTAACCTTCCATGGCGACACCCCCTGTTATGTGTGTTGTTGCTCGGTGGGCTTTGATTACAGCCTCCGAGCACTAGTTTCTCAAATAGCTTTGTCAGGCAGGATACGCCTCTCCTAACGCTTTTATAAAATTTTATAGCACGGATGCTGAACGCATTTGCAATGCAATAGGTCTCGCATTTGCAAGAGTTTAAGCTATTGGCATTGTAAATGACAATGCCTTTTATTTATCTGTTTTAAAAACAACACATAAAAGGCATTGTCATTTACAAAGCCAATAGCTCAAACTCTCGTAAATGCGAGACCTATTGCATTGCAAATGCTTGTTATCATCTGGCATTATAAGGGAATTAGAGTGTCAAAGTCAGGTCTATACCTTTAGCAAGCTGACGAAACAGGTCTTACTTTATATGACATAAGGCCATGAATTGCTTAACAGCATTACAAACTGACTATTATCAAATGATCTCCTCAGTCTGTTAGTCCGCGGTAAATTGCAGCTGTGCGTGTTGGGTTCACCAGCCATTGGCCAATGAAGGATAAAATAAAAGCTCTTTATTATTATCAGAGTTTGCCTGTGCTTGCATGTGTTAGCACATTAAAGCCTAACCTATTGGCTTTGCGAATGAGTATTTATTGACATTCACTGCCGAATAATAGCTCTACATTTTGTTGCAAATTCAAGATCTACACAAGAAACTTTGGCCTGAATTCCCTTGTGATACAATTTAGAAATTATTTTGGAAAAATATTTTAAATTCATCACCACATCCTTAATTGTATGGCTCTTAATATAGCAGCACTTCATTACACTAAAGGATGCCAATGACCTCTAAATAGCTCATTGCAAAATAATACAGTACAATAAAATTCAGTATAGATAATTACATTATGTGTGCAGTTTTTACCCATTATAAACTCAGTCAATCGTCATATTGGCCATTTGACCGCTGTCAAAAATGTGATCCTAAATTGAACATAAAGAAGGGTTTATACATCCAAGTTACCCAAAAATCACACAATACACCATTATTGAAATAGAGTCTATTTAACTCGAATAAAGTGCCCGTGCCATTGATACAGAAACGGTGTGGCTTTTATTCTGTTTATACTTTCAAAACCCCGCAGACTGTTATAATTTTACAATACCACAGTAATGCAGGGAGCTCCAGTAAACATTATTCTTGGCTACATGTTTCCTTTTATATTAGGTGCCAGAAACATTATATTTTTTTTAAGTTACAAAAACTCATTAAAATGTTATCTTACAACTTTAACTTCATGCTAAAACAAATTGGGTGATAATGATCAATTCATTATAAACTTTAGAACAAAACGCCAGAGCAATTTTACAATGATAGTTTCCTCCTGCTGAACAAGAGCGAGTTTTCTTAAGGATGTGAATGTTTTTAAGTAGTAATGCACACAATCGAAGTTCAGCAGTTAGGCCACTGTACAACTTATTGATGGACAGTTCGATTTCATGATCATTAGCTATTCTAACGTCAGTATCATCTATTAAGTGATTATGGCCATTAAAAAAATCATGTACATGAAGGTCATTTCAGTAGGGGAAATTTGAAAAGAATGGCTACACCAAGCACAAATATGTTAAAGTTCAGGGTACCATATATACTCAATGATAAGATAATCCACATCTTGATAGCCACCTTTATGAGGCCTGAACATGAATGAATGGTTACAAAATCCTACTTTGGGACCCTCTATTGCAATAGCCACTCAACGTGTAATGTTCTGAAGTCTGACTGGAAAAAATGTTATGAACGTACCTGCACAGGACCACGCCAGACAGTGTTATGTATCCAAACAGGACCACCTAGAACCTGAGAATAAGACATAGGAAGCTTAACCGCATGAGTTAAGGAATTCAAGATTATTCTGCATCAGTGAAAACAATAAACACTTAATTCCTCCTTACTATATTTATTCTGTATGCTTTGGATTGCTGAACAACAAGGCCCTCATTACAAGTGTGTCAGAATTTGGTGCAGTGATTCTAGAGGAACTGCAATCACTGATTCAGGCCAGCATCCCTCCACCAAATTTCAGTAATGTCAAAGGTTCTCTCTAGAATTGAGAATATCTAAATGAACCTGTTAACTCCAGATCTTTTTCTGTCTACTTTTTTCACATTACAGTGAGAAAAAAGCTAACATTTTCTGCCTGCTCAGAGCAGTTGGAACGTAGGGGTCTGAAAGCACATGGGGATACGTGGGTGAGGTGGGGTTCAAGGCAGCCTTGAGCCTGTCAGGGAAGAGCATTGTCTGACCATATGAGACTGCTGCAGGGGCTGCACTGTTATCCTGTCCACAGCCCCTGCAGCATGAAGAGGGTCCGGTGTCTTCAGATCCATAATTATCAGGTCTGGAGTTTGCAGACCTGATAATTCCTGGCATAGAAACACCAGGGCTATCACAATTTTGGATGGCGGAATTCCAACCAGAGTTATCACTCCGGGTGAAATCTCACCAATTATTAGGAGGACCAAGGTTGGTTAGATTATCTTTACATTGTTGTCAAGTGCTACACATTACAGGTACAACTGGTGCAACAGTGATGTCTGACAATGATATAAATCTGAAGCTAACATTAGCATGAATGTTCCAAGCTTTGCGTCAATCCAGGAAGCCTCATGGGGGAATTTGACCACATGGTTTGACAAACCCGGTAGAATGATATTGTATAATCGTATCATTACCAAATCCTCCGGGAACCTGCCAGCTATGGGAAGCAATTTGAAAATGACAATGTTTAGAAATTATTAATATAGGTACACAGGATGCTATGTTGATAAATGATGCTGACTGGTCTTAGCTATCTTAGCTATCTAACCCGGTAGCAATGAACAAAGAACATTTCAAAGTGAATTGAAATGTAAATGATGGGATTTCGGCCTTCTGGCCAGTGGGACAAGTTAAGCTGTGTTCAATGCAGCACACCCTTCAAACAGTTTGCCACCAGGTGGTGAGCCCCAGAACCCTCTTCCACCTTCATGCCTGTATAGGTGTTATAAGCATATATAATACAAAGAAGTGAAGATCAACTTGCACAATATACTGAGGGCCAGAGGGACATTTTGCACACTACAGTTTAAGAGTGGGCTAGGATCTCCACCCTGTGTGCCTATCTTTAGGTGATGTGGTGCTACCAAAAAAATAGGGATTGAGATTCTGGTCATTTTCCTAAAGATAAGGTTCCTCCCTGAGCTCTGTGGATGTATTGTATTTTGTACCTCTACTCAAAGAGTGCTAGGACCTTGACAGGGCGTAATCTTACTTGCTGTAGATTGTATACTGAGCCAGCCATGGTGCATATTTTTTGAGAAGCAAAACTACACATGAGGTTTCATTCACAAAACACAATATTTGGTGCTTGTGAGCAGGTTGTGGTCAACTCCCCACCGCGCACAGCCGAAAGTTGTGCGCAGTGTGGGGTTGGCTGCTGTGGGGGTGGGGGGGGTGTTGGCCGCTGGGCCTGGCCTGTGCGCGACGGAGGATTGGCAGCCAAACTCTCCCCTTTGCACCGCACACTCAACACCCTATATTTTAGGCAGATCCATCATCTTTCTCCCAAAATGTACGATAATTTTAATCAAATGTATATTTCAATATTGCACACAATGAAATGTTTATTTTTATTGACTACTTAAAAAAATATGTAATAAAGTTTTTTTGAACTACATGTCTGTGACTCTTTCTTTTTACATAGTTTTTATTATTAAATTTTGGGGGTGAAAAATGTGAAAATAAATAGCTAGAGATATATTATTTTTTCTCTAAGAAAAAATATAATACAATCATGTCTCTAAGGGCCTGTTTACGACTTTGGCGGTGTGGCAGATGGCCGCAACACCAGCGCCCCACTGCCACACCGCCAAAGCCATCCACTGACTGCCCGCCAGTTTGGACTTTTCTCCTGGTCTGGCAGGCGGTGCTTTGGCGGTTCCAGGCAGTGAGCCTTAGGAAAGCACAGCAATGGGAAAGCCAAAGCATGTTCCTTCACCTTGCCATGCAGGAACGGGTGCATAGAGACGGGGGCACACCATGTGCCTCCCTGCATGCATCCCCAGGCCCTGTGGCAACAAGGGGACCTGTAGGGCCACCTTAGTTTCCTCACCACTAGACTTTTAATGGCAGGCTCACTGCCATGTAAACTGTAGTGGTGAGGAAACACGTAATATGCTTGGCGGTGCTGCAGTGGCACCGTCAGCATATTGCGGCCTAAGACCGCCCGGCCACCACAGAGTGATCACGGATCCCTGGCAGTTGCAGCAGTCCAATGGCGGTCCGACCACCAGAGTTATAATACGGCAGTTGGACCGCCAGTGCAGCGGTAGCCGAACCGCTCCGCCACCCTGGGTTTGGCAGTGCACAGACCACCAAACTCTGAATTAGGCCCTTAGTCTACATTAAAAAAAAATGTGGTTGTTTCAGGTGATACTCAGTCTTGATCGCAGGCTGATCAAGGTCGAGTATTGGGCGAAACATGTTGGGTAATGGATTAATAAATCACCACTTTATCTGCACTTCTGGAGTGCATGTAATCGTTGTTGGTGTGCACAATGAATCTGATATATATATATATATATATATATATATATAAACAACGTGTCACCAGTTCGTTTGAACAAAAACACACTGCTGCCCAAATTGCTTTCAAGCGTAATTTATTTCGGCATGGACAACTCTACGCGTTTCGGAGCACTAGGCTCCATGTTCACGAGTAATTCGTCGCAAAGAATTCTGTTGTTTGAATAACACACCACGTGACCCACAGCTACTGGTATACATAGAAAACTGACTTTCACATAGATTTTTTCAAACCCATCAACGCGTTATACAAACGCAACATTCATGACATATTCATACGATTCATGATAATTACAAGTGGGGACAATATTGTTTTAGATTTCATTTCATTGCCTAATGCACAATATATTTGTACAGTCCCACACTGGAAATCATTTGTGCGTCATCCATTTTCAATAAAGTTTTGAACATCCCTGAAAACTTTATACATAACAGAAAACAGAGCATTCGATTTATGCAACAAGTGTTGCCTTCGAGTCACTCTTCACACTCCAGTCCTCATAGCTGATACAACATCAGCTTGCTTATTCCGATCATGCGAGGATTAACTTTTAAATACGATCCATTTGGAGAATACAATACCGCCCTAGTGGGCAAGGATCATTGCTTTTATAAACGAGTATCACTCGTTAATGTTTTGAATTTAATCTAGATTTAAACACCATTCTGCCCAAGTGGGCTCTCCACATCATATAATTGGATCTTAATAATGTCTGCATTTCTCAAATAGTAAACTCTTTTGTGCCATGGTCTCAATGTTGTGCTGTCAGGTATCATTGGCTCTTTTGCCTTCTACTTGTTTCCAAAGAACACGAGAAAATGTGAAAAACACATACAAAATATGAGTGAATATAAATCCCTTCTAAAAGAAAATCACATGTTAATTCATTCTACAAAAACAACAATTTACATACAGTAGTGAGGGTTAAAATATTAAAATCTAGAGATTTCTTTTGTTTGCTCTCTAGTTGTGCTTTTTCACATTCCCTGTCCTTGCTGCATATACGCCTGGTTCTGAGCATTTCTCCAAATGGTATGCTTTGGATGAGATTTCTAGGATGGTGACTAGTAGCATGCAATAGGGTATTACCCGCTGTTGGTTTCCTATGTAATTTAGTTTCTATTTTACCCTCAGCTACGTAAACTTCTACATCCAAAAAGCATTCTGACTTTTTGCTAGTTGTAGCTGTGAAATGTAGGTTCAGACTGTTTGCATTGATTTGCTCAATGAAGTGGAGAGCATTTTCTTCCGTGCCCCTCCAAATCACGAACAATTCGTCTATGTACCTGTACCATTTTAACACATGGTCTCTCAAAATGCTTCCAAATTTTACTTTTAGAACCAGTTCCTCCCAGAGGCCCATATGGAGGCAGGCATAACTGGGCGAAAAGCAAGCCCCCATTGCTACGCCCCGTGTCTGTTGAAAAACCTGATTTTGAAACAGAAAATAGTTATTTTCTAAGCAGATCATGATCATGTTGATAAGCATTCTGTCGTGTTGGTACAAGTTAATTTGTCTGTTTCCTAAATAATGTTCAACCGCCTTGATGCCATCCTTGTGATGGATACTTGTGTAAAGTGACGTAACATCAAGTGCCATCAACATATAGTCTAAATGCCATTCAAAATCCTTAATGTTCCTTAAAAAGTCACTCGTATCTTGTATAAAGGATGGTAGTTGGCGTACATGTTCTTGCAGAAAAATATATATATATAATATTACTTAAAAACTTTAAAACATAATATACATTAAAATACTGAAAAATACAAACCAATTTTTAAAAGAAAGCAAAAATAAAAATAAAATAAATATTATTATTTAAAATCTAACTCCGATTTAAAAGCATTAAAAATAAGAAACAATTCAACTACATCACTGCAACAAACCTATCTAACAAACATTAGGGGACGATGCATACATGGGGAAGGTGGCCAGACATACTATTCTAACTCTAGTGCAACAAAAGTTAAAATAACTACAAAAATTAGAAGAGGAAAACATTTAGGGCCTTATTTTGACTTTGGCAGTGTGGGAGCGGGGCCACCACGCCACTGCCCTGCTCTCACCCAGCTAAAACCAAAATAGACCGCCCACCAGATTTTGACTTTTTAAGTCGCTGGTGGTCAGTTCATTGGCGGTGCCTTTGAAAGAGGCACCGCAATGGGAACGCCAAAGCAAGTTTCTGCAAGGCATGGATTGTTAAGTCCATGCCGTGTAGGAACTGGGCATGCATGCAGACAGGGGGGCACACCATGTGCCACTATGCATGCACCCCATGGCCCAGAGGCAACAGGGGGCCCTGTAAGGCCCCCTTTGTTTCCTCTCTGCCACAGTTTTCATGGCAGGTTAACTGCCATCATGGTTGGGTGGGGCATTCACTTGCCCCAAACCGACCGCACAGCTACTTTGTGCCAATTAGGCAAATTATTCATTTTTTCTCCTTTATAATCCATTTTTAAATATCTATTCAATTCTTATGTCTCCATATTTTTCGACTTATACTCAAAATCCACACGCGGGATGTTGTGCCATTTTCAAGTTTCTTATGTTAAAGCAGTGCCCATCCGGACCTCTCGCTAAAACATGACAAAAGCAGAAGTTCATCCAAAGCAGCATTTATTTAAAACCCAATGCATTTCGGGCCAGAAGCGCCCTTCGTCAGGGGTCACTGTAAGTAACAATAAAACAAATATCCATCATTACAATCACCATAGATCAACATCTTATTTAAACACCATAACACATCAAAGTAATAATAAAAAATGAATAAATATATCAGAGCCCCTTATATACCCTTTCACCCCGTCCTCATTGTGAACAATATATATTGCCAAAAATACCCCTCCGTTCTAGTAGTAAACCAAATTCTCTATGCAGCCCATTTCCTTTGTTGACACCCTCTATTCTGCAAAACAAACACCCGCACCTTCTCTTAACTCTAAGTCATGTCCTTATTCACACCTTACTTACTTACCTCCCCCCCCGGCATCCATACTACTTACTCCTCCTACATAAATGTGGAGTGCGTGTTTTGGTTATGAGGGTTATGAGGGTGAATGATTGAGCGGACGGAAGTCGTGAGCAGGAACAGGGGAGAAGAAAAACGGGAACTGTCTAAACGAGTAAAGTTGATTATATCAGGAGAGATGGGAACTGTTTGGATTGAGTGGGATGAATGTGAAGTAGGAAGGATGAAAGGGTTTATGTGATTGAGGGTTGAACGAAAGGAAATGGAGGAGGAGTGAGAGGTGAGAGAGACAAGGGGTTTACGGGGGTGCGAGCCCAATTTATGTAGGAGGAGTAAGTAGTATGGATGCCGGGGGGGGAGGTAAGTAAGTAAGGTGTGAATAAGGACATGACTTAGAGTTAAGAGAAGGTGCGGGTGTTTGTTTTGCAGAATAGAGGGTGTCAACAAAGGAAATGGGCTGCATAGAGAATTTGGTTTACTACTAGAACGGAGGGGTATTTTTGGCAATATATATTGTTCACAATGAGGACGGGGTGAAAGGGTATATAAGGGGCTCTGATATATTTATTCATTTTTTTTATTATTACTTTGATGTGTTATGGTGTTTAAATAAGATGTTGATCTATGGTGATTGTAATGATGGATATTTGTTTTATTGTTACTTACAGTGACCCCTGACGAAGGGCGCTTCTGGCCCGAAATGCATTGGGTTTTAAATAAATGCTGCTTTGGATGAACTTCTGCTTTTGTCATGTTTTAGCGAGAGGTCCGGATGGGCACTGCTTTAACATAAGAAACTTGAAAATGGCACAACATCCCGTGTGTGGATTTTGAGTATAAGCTCGAAAAATATGGAGACATAAGAATTGAATAGATATTTAAAAATGGATTATAAAGGAGAAAAATGAATAATTTGCCTAATTGGCACAAAGTAGCTGTGCGGTCGGTTTGGGGCAAGTGAATGCCCCACCCAAACATGTTGTCAATAACTCAGGTGCCCACAGGGCATGGCACCTTGCCGATGAGCACGCATTCTTGGATAATCATGGACAAGTATAAAAAAAATACGAAAATAAGGTGTGCACCCCACCACTTTCTTTGTAGGTTAACTGCCATGACAGTCGTGGCAGAGAAGAAACTCATAATATGCTTGGCAGGGCTGCAGCGGCCCCACCAAGCATATTCAGTCTTGACCCTGCACCCAATGTGAACAGTCCAGCCCGAACTGCCAGACCAGGTCCTCCCTGGACAGGAAACAAGCATCCTAGGACCGGTTTCGGGGTTTCACCCCTCATCAGCCAGGATAACTTGACTCCAGTGGCATGGAGAGCACATGACCCCGAAACCGGTCCCAGGATGCTTGATTCTGGTTCAGGGAAGACCTGGCTTGGCAGTTCGGGCTGGACTGTTCTCATAAGGCACAGGGTCAAGACTGATTTGCATATAGTTGTGTCTGAACTGAGGTGGCGAAGTGAGCTAAAGAACGATGATGGATTCAACCCAGATCTGTGACTGGGGGTGAGTGGCTGTAAAGTTTCAGCGCTCTGTTCATCATCTCCTTGTGTTTGCTTTGTTCACCCCAAGTTGGCAGGGTATGCCCAGACGTGGGTCCCTTGCTCACTTTGCCACTGGATTCAAGCTAGTCTGGCTGATGAGGGGTGTTACCCCGAAACCAGTCCCAGGATGCTTGTTTCGGGTTTAGGGAAGACTTGACTTGGCAGTTTGGGCTAGACTGTTCCCATGAGGCACAGGGACAAGACTGATTTGCATATAGCTGGGTCTGAACTGAGGTGGCGAAGTGAGCTAAAGAACAATGATGGATTCAACCGAGATCTGTGACTGGGGGTAAGTGGCTGAAAAGTTTCAGCACTCCATCCATCATCTCCTTGTGTTTGCTTTGTTCGCCCTAAGTTGGCAGGCTATGCCCAGACGTGGGCCCCTTGCTAACTTTGCCAGTGGATTCAAGCTAGCCTGGCTGATGAGGGGTGTTACCCCGAAACCGGTCCCAGGATGCTTGTTTCGGTTCAGGGAAGACCTGGCTTGGCAGTTCAGGCTGGACTGTTCCCATGAGGCTCAGGGCCAAGACTGATTTGCATATAGCTGGGGCTGAACTGAGGTGGCAAAGTGAGCAAAAAAAACGATGATGGAATCAACCCAGATCTGTGACTGGGGGTGAGTGGCTGAAACGTTTCACCGCTCCATCCATCATCTCCTTGTGTTTGATCTATATATTTAACTCAAAATGTATAAACAATATTATTAAAAATTCTACCCACACAATCCAGCAATAAACCCTACAAGCCAAAATAAAAATGTAGTACATAATGTATAAAAATACTGTACATTTAAGCATATAACTTACAATTTCAAACATTTTTTAAAATAGCGAAAAGTCAATTCTAATTAATTAATATAAAATTAAACAAATATTACCCACATAATACTTCAGTAAACACCAGAACCAGAAATTAAAACATAATACATTATTTAAAAATGCATTAACCAATTGACCATATAATTAAAAATTAAAGTATATAACATAATTAACACATGAATCTGGTATCAATAATTACCATCTAAAACAGAACCCACCCAATCACCCAATTAATCCAATAACCCCCAAAAATATACATTTCAATAATATTTTTACAATATATAACACTCTAACCAATATAAAAAAAAATCCTGATGGAATATCTACTCACATTGTCAGCAGTTCCTCTTTACCCTACTGCTAGCAGCCCTACAGTTCCCCTCAGTCCTACAATTGAGGATGAGAAAACCCTTTCTCCTTTGTGCAGAGCTGGTGTGTCCACCCAGAGGTGTGATGACCAGAATGAGCAATCCTCTCCCCTGCATCCACTCCAAACCAGTCCTGGGGTAGTTTCCCTCCCAATGGGTTCAGAGCCAGCCTGGCTAGTGTGGACTTTGGGAACAAAGGCTTTCTCTTCAGGTTTCTGCATACTCTAAACTATGAATGGGAAGGCCTCACTTCTGTCCCATCAAGGTTAATGAAGGTCCTGAGTCCAACCCAACTGCCCTTCCTGGGCTGATCTGGATCAAATGCCCCATATCCAGTTTATCCTGTCACCAGGCCTCAGCTATTATTCTGCCACGGGAGCAGTCGTTACACCTCAATGAAGCCAAGTACTCGTTCGGCAGCGGCTTGCAGGCTAATGCAATTGAGCCTCCAGGAGCTTGAGGCAGGAAAAAAGTTACTTTCTAAAAGCGACCATCCCTAAATATTTCTTACATTTTTAAAATTCACCAATGAATTGTATTTTTATTAAATATGTAAAATCGTCTTTGAATGGCAATTTTAGCTGTTTCAAGTCAGAAGTCTCAGATTAAAGTTTGTAATCTTTACTTTTTCCAGGATACAGCTACAGCTCCACCCGTGAAATAGCTTTTGAAGACTAGTCTTAGGAGGATCATGCCAAGTGTAATTTTGCACATGTTCAACTTTTAAATATCAGGTACTCAACCTTTAGGATGACAGGGTGGGGACTTAATTATACTTAAAAGCAGGGTTCCCAGCCTATCAAAAAGGGCTATTTGGGTAGGTTTGACAGCAGGTTTTTAGGCTGTTGTAGTCTTTGTGGAACTGGGTGTATTTCCTACACCATATACTAAGGACTTATAAGAAAGTTACTATGTCAATCAGGAGTAAGCTAATTTAACATTGTTTAAAGGGAGAGCAGAGACGCTGTCTAGCAGACGTAAAGTGCACAGAGTTCAAAAACCAGCAAAAATAGGTTCCAGAAAAAGATGAATAATCTGGGATGACCATATAGCAAAGGCAGGTTTGCTACAATATACTATTGTTGTTCACTTCTCTCTTAGAGAATTGTAGAGTATTGATCTACATTGACCACCAGGTATCCAAAGGAATACAACATTTCAGGTACTGGCAACGGCTGCTGAGGTATCTGGCTTCTGGCCTCAATTAAATCTCTTTTCTCTGACCGCAGCTTATTTTTGGTGGATGGAGAATGGTTATGGGGATTAACTCATCAGGTTGCACCCCTCCTTGGTCAGAATTTATATACATTGCAATATATGTCTACAGAGCAGTGGGAGAGACATAGACAAGCCTATTTGTAACAGAGAATAACACACTTCTGAACATGTTTTCTTCCAGTTCTCTATCTCAGAAGCCATGAGGATGCTGCTTCATGTGCCACAGAGGCTTGTTTCTGTTGAACTGCTTAATCCTGGTCATTCCCTTCTTGACTTTACTGCATTTACTAAAGCAGATAGTAACAAGAGTTTCCCTTTAGTTGTTGAGGTCTCATTCCTCTGTGCAGTTGCCCAGTTTCTCATCTCAAGCTCTTCAAAGGTTTGCATCTTTACCTAGAAGTTTAGGGCATAGGGTCCCAATAAAAGTTTGCTCTTCTGGAACCACTTTGAGCATTCAAAAATCCAGTTAGGTAGGTGCATTGTGAGTCTAAGGGAATTCCGTTCTTGTGAAAATTCAAAGGCTTTCAGTTTAGTAATTCGGTCTCTTTCTTGTTTCTTGAGCATTTGCCAAATGAGCTTCTCTTGGGGTCACTAAAATCTCAGTAGTCTTCTGCAGAATGTTTATTGTTGCTTTCTTTAATGAACAGTTAATACTGCAGACCATAGGATATTGTAACTGTGACTGCGGTACTGTAAGCCATTCTGTTCCCTACCATTTCCAAGAAGGCATCTTCTTTTCTTGAAGAAAAATAAATAGCTTCAAGTATACAGGTCATGCCCTTTCTTGAATACTTTGTACAGGGCATGATAAAAGGCTGTGTGTACAGTTTCCAGAGCACAGTACGGGATGGGTCTGACCACAGGTGATGTTTGTGTCGACTTTAGGCAATAAGGTCACTGTATGCATTAATGGTGTGGTACTGCATACAGCGCATTGCTGCAAACCAATGTTTGTGTGCAATAAGCACTGTGCATGGCTGTAGGGCTTGTCTACGAGCCATGGGTTTGGCTAGTCTTTGCAGAAGTAGTGTTCAGAGGGCAAGGATAGCAGCCATGCCCTGGGTTTATTACACACTGTGTGTGGTCCCCAGCATGACCTAATGTTTCTACAGTCAGTGGGTTTGCAGACAAGGCATGGGGCATGGAAGCAGGCCATGCCATGGAGACTCTGTGGACATGGATTTTGTTCAAAGAGCATGGCAGAAGGACATGATAAGTATTGAATACTCACATGGAAAGGCGACATACCATGATCTGAAAATGGGCCTGAGGCATGGACAAAGTGTACTCATGCTGCACCTGCTGGACATGACAATGGACAATGTAAAAACACAGAATATACAAAATTAATTCACATATCCTGATCCTACACAAGTGATCATAGACCTCTGGCAAAGTTGGATTTAACATTACTGTTTTGCAAATGCCACTTTTAGAAAGTTGGCATTTCTTTACTCTTAAAGCTCTGTGTGCCTGTAGCCTGTCTCCAATACATGTCTGGGGTGGGTGACAGCTTGACTTTGTGCATTCCTTCTAGAAAGCCACACACAAAGGAAGGGTAGGTGTGTCTGAGTGCCCATCTGCATCCTTATGGCTCATCCTGGGCCTGATGGGAAGGAGGAGCTGATACTTACGCCTGAATGGGCAGTGCCCTGCCCCCACACATAAGGATGATTACCCCCCTGTAGTGAGTCTTGAATCAGGGCTAGGAAGAAAGGACCTCTGTGCACTTCAAAGACTCTTCTATGAAGTCATCTCCACTTCAATGGCACAATTGGGTATAAGTACTGGGTCTCCGACCCCACCAGATCAGACACTTCTTGACCTGTAAAGAATCTCTGTCTGAAGAACTGCTGTTCTGCTACAAGAACTGTCCCTCTGTTGGATTGCTTCTCTGGAAGAACTGCTTTTCTGTTGTGCTTCCTGGCTGCCTGCTGCTCTCTGACCCTACTGAAAGAGAGGGGACTCTGCCTTGAACCCAAAGTGATCTCCAAGGGCTCCTTGGCTTGCCTCCTGTTGCTTGAGACTCAGGGATATCAAAGTCTCATCAGCTGCTCCTCTGCCTAGCCCATTGGAAGTGGACTCAGGTGCTTGCTCCAGTAAAATTGATGCATCTACAGTCTGCGTGTAGCAGAACTGGTGCATCAACCCTGTTGTGGGAGCAGAATCTGCGCATTGCACTCGGAACCATCGCTTCGCCTAAAGAACCAACGCATTGGAACCATTGCATCGCCACTGCGGCAGTGTGGGAAGATCAATGCATCCCCTTGACTGCGTGGAGAAACCTGGTGCATCGTCTACGGAACCAACTCCTCTCAGCTTGGCACATCGTCTTCGGAACCAGTGCATCGCCATTCGCCACCACAGCATGAAGAATATCGACGCATCACCTCGACTTTGGCATCGACAACAAGGCATCACTCGGCTGCACCTCGCATTACGATGCTGCGACCAGGATCAAGGTACTTAGTTCAGAGGGCCTTGCGTGGCTCCTGTTTCCAGCCCGCATGAACTCTTGACTTTGACTCTGTCCAGTGGACCATATTACCCACTAGGCACTTATTCCCTCTAAGCACTATTTTTACGTTTAAACTTTAAAAATTCATAACTTGACTTCAACTTAATGGATTTTTGAAATTTTGTTTTTGTTTTTATTTATGAAATCATAACCGATTTTTCTGACTTGGTGTGGAGTCTTGTTGTGGTGTTTTCACTGTGTTACTGTTTGAAGTGTTGCACAAATACTTTGCACATTGCCTCTTAAGTTAAGCCTGCCTGCTCTGTGCCAAGCTACCAGAGGGTCAGGGCAGGTTAATTAATTGCGAGTATCTGACTTACCTTGACTAGGACTTTGGTCCCTACTTGGACAGGGTGCATACCTCTGCCAACTAGAGCCTCAATTTACATCAGTTAATTTTAGACCCTGATTAGGGAAAATTCTTGTATTACACAAATAGCTATGGAACCATGGTTCTCCCAGTGCACTGCTCATGATCTAACAAACGTGACTGATAACACAATGCATTCCATTATCAATTTCCTGTCTGTCCCATGGCAATGTATCCAGCATGTATACAACATCATCAAAGGTCCTGTGCTTGTAATGAACATGGCTGCCTTTAAAAGGAAAAGCTCGCTATGTGCTACATGTGGATTATTAATTATGTGAGGCTTCGTATATCTTCTTTGTGGGAGACAAGCGACACAAAGCCATGAAACTATGACCCTTTGTAGAAATGTTACCAATGCCTACTATATCAACTTGATGCAACACCTTGTGGGGATTGTGTTTTGCTATTTGTCTGATGTCAAAGGAAATCACATTTTGTAAATGTAAAGGACAGAGTAAAGTTTTATTAGCAATCATAAAATATACAAAATAATTCAAACCTGTCTCAAAGAGAAAAGCCACTATGAAGGAAAATTCACAAAATAGAATGCATCCAGAATTCCAAAGTATGCACGAGTGGTAATCAGGCACTAGAACAATCATGTTAACTGCACCCACCTTTCTCTAGCTGAATACATCCAGAGTCCAAACTTCCAATACACACCTAGCTAAACAAAATGCCTACCAGACCCTTACTAGTCGAAGCTCATCAAAAGTTCTCCTTACTTCAGGGTTGAAGCACAATGACTTGGAAACCCAGTGATCACAGAGATTTTGTACGAAAGACAAATGTCCAGGTGAACGGAAATCCATGGTAGATGTTGCAAGGGTGAATTGTCTTAGAGATTGCTCTTAGTGACCGAGCAGTCACTACCAAACTGAGAAGCAAAGTTTTTGACAAATACTTCCCTTTTACACATGCCTTATGCCACTTTTTGGCAAACATACATCATATAACCATACTCTTGACCTAGGGACAACTAAGAGTGAACATTCAGTTTTTGACCTAAAGAGCACAGGTGCTGTTCACGAAGCAAACAGGAGCAAAGACAAAGGGCCTGATTTAGAGCTTGTCGGATTGGTTACTCCTTCACAAGCTTGATGGATTTCTCTCTTACTTATTGCAAGTGCTATAGGATGCAATGCACTTGTATTAAACTGCATGGGGAATCCGTCAGGTTTGTGACAGAGTAACTTATCTGCCAAACTCTAACTCAGGCCCAAAGTATGGTATGTGCAAAACCACACACACACTTCTTTTAATATTTCCAGCACTGGCTGATTGAGCCTTGAAATCATGCACATATATGTCCGATGGAGTCTTGAAATCATGTGCATATGTGTCCGATTGAGCCTTGAAATCATGCACATATATGTCCAATCGAGCCTTGAAATCATGCACATATATGTGTGATCGAGCCTTGAAATCATGCACATATATGTCTGATTGAGCCTTGAAATCATACGCATATATGTCCTGATTGCAGGGCAAAAAACCATACCTGTGTGTGCCACATACACTCTAGCTCACAGTGCATGCCCTGTGTTCCCTTTGCCCCTGAATATACAGAGCATCCCACAAACTCATGCCCGGTGACCCTGTATTTGGTCATGCTTTGTGAAAGCTGCGCCGGCCATTCTTTAATTGTGCTATTCTCTTGTATACAGTGGTAAAAGGCATGGCTAAGTCTTTTGCTCTCTTTCATATTCCAACTCTCTGTAGAATTATTTGCATGTTGTAAAATATTGAAATAAATCAACATAAAAGAGGGTGTTGTACCAGGTCACCTGCCTTGCACCTTTTATTCTCCATGAAGCACCTATGAGGTAATCACTTATAATCATCGATGTTATTCATTGACAATTTTGTGATATGACTTATAATATCTTCTATGAGGTCATGTGGTGTGCATTGCTAGAGTGTTGCATTGAAATAACTAACCCTTAATAGTGAATTTGTAATATTTTAGGTTTTGGATCGCAACAATAATATCTCTGTCTTTGGAGTGAAGACTCGCCTCACTTATGTATGGAATGTGATGAGGAAGGCTGTAGGAAGCTAGCTCTTTATATAGGGCCCGATTCCGATCTCGCAAGGAAGTCCTCCAAACGGGATTTGTAAAGAGCAAATCCGATTCAGAGCATATCTTTCTGTCCGAATCGTCCCCCGTTCAGAACGACCAAGTACGATGCGAGTATCCCGTACGCGCTGTGCGAATCGTTTACGAACCCGAACCTGTCCATCCGACACGTTCGTAGCCGAATCGTGCCACGCAATGGAGCCGAATTCCAACCGAGCGAGTACGATGCATGATTCGGACAGCCGCTTCGCCTCGGTCTCAGCGTGACGAAACGACTGTCGGAATCGTACTTTGGTGCGCCGTAGCAGGTCCCCCTTCACCCGGGGCCCTCTGAATCAGTCACGGGGGTGTGCCCATGGGTCCCCCCAATCCAGGCATGCACAGTGTGGTGGGCACCATGGGGTGCCCGCCACCGGGTGCACGCTTTTCCCCACCCACCCCTTTTTTGCTATGGGAGCCTGTGTACGCGTCTGTACACAGGCTCCCATAGAATTCAACGGGAGTCCGGCCGAACCGAGTCCGTAACCATGCGGTTGCATTGTACTCGCTCAGTTGGATACGCACAGCACGTCTCGCTTGGAAAGCCCTCCAGGCCCGAGTCGTACGGAGGGCTTTCCTAGTGAGATCGGAATCGGGCCTATAGTGTACTAAAAGGAAGTAAACTGTGTAGAAAGTCCAGTGTGTCCCCATTTGGCTTCCAGAGGCTAAAGTAGATAATACTAATGCTCTCTTTTGTGGTAATGTGGGCCAGAAGTTAGGGTTATCAGAGGGTAGTGCTAAGCATTTGTTGTATTCACAGAGGCAATAAATGAGACACACACTCAAAGAAGACCAAGACCACAGAACCGACCCAACACCCTCCACCAGCGATGCCACCCAGCCGACCCTCCTTACCTGGACCCCTGTCATCACAGAAGACACCGCAAAGACTATGATAAGCATCCACTCCGGAACACCCACTGACCACTGCCTGCCGCACATCTTCCACGGGGCCGCCTCCGCCATCGCACCTGAACTACGACAGACAATCAACTGCGCCCTCGAAACAGGCACTTTCCCTGACAACGGGAAACGCGCCGAAGTTAAACCCCACCTCAAGAAGCCCTCTGTGGACCCGACTGACCTCAAGAACTACAGGTCATCTCTCTACTCCCCTTCGCCGTCAAAGTCATTGAGAAAATCGTCAACACCCAGCTCACGCACTTCATAGAATCAAACAACATCCTCGACTCATCTCCCTCCGGATTCCGCAGCAACCACAGCACCGAGACCACCCTCAAAACTGCCACTGACGACATCCGCACCCTCCTCGATCAAGGCCACACTGCAGCCCTCATACTACTAGACCTCTTAGCAGCCTTGGACACCGTCTCCAACTGCACACTAGCTACCAGACTCCACAATGCCGACATACAGGGAACTGCCTTAGACTGGATTTGCTCTTTTCTCTGTAGCAGAACACAGAGAATAAGACTCCCGCCCTTCCTCTCCGAACCCACAGAGATCAGATGCGGAGTACCCCAAGAATCCTCCCTCAGCCCCACACTCTTCAACATCTACATGGCCCCCCTTGGTTCATTGACAGAATATCGATGTAAAAAATATGGATGTAAAAATATTCTATGAAAAAATATAGAATGCAAAAATATCAACTCCCTATACTTAAACAGTACAAAAATATCAAAAAACAAATATCGATGTCAAAAATATAATTGTACAAAATATCAATTTTTATATATATAAAATAAAATAATAAATATTAAATACATTGAATAATAAAATGAATTTAAAAAAAGTAGATTTAATATACAGTTTAGCAAATATAACAAATAAACTTAATTAAAAAAAGTTAAACACACATACATAATAAGTAATATCCACAAACAGAACCAGCGCGTCTCCTCCTCGCATATTTAATTAAAACAATTAATAAACTATTATTTTAATTTATTTTATAATTTTAAAATTATATAAAACATTTCAAATATATATATATATATATACTAATAACATAAAATATAATAAAAAAACATTCTATTATGAATTAAAACATTCAACTATTTAAAATTCTTTAAACTTAAATTTCCCACTCCAGTCAGTGCAACAGTAGGGAAAGTGTTGGATAGCGGAGCGGTTAAAATTACTATTCCCACTCCAGTGAGTGCAACAATAGGGAAAGTTTTGGATAGCAGAGGGGTAAAATTACTATTCCCAATCCAGTGAGTGTAACAGTAGGGAAAGTGTTGGATAGTGGAGGGGTAAAATTACTATGCCCACTCCATTGAGTACAACAGTAAGGAAAGTGTTGAATAGCGGAGGGGTAAAAATAACTATTCCCACTCCAGTGAGTGCAACAGTAGGGAAAGTGTTGGATAGCGGATAGATAAAATTTACTTTTCCCACTCCAGTCAGTGCAACAGTAGGGAAAGTGTTAGATAGCGGAGGGGTAAAAATTACTATTCTCACTCCAGTGAGTGCAACAATAGGGAAAGTGTTGGATAGCAGAGGGGTAAAAATTACTATTTTCACACCAATGAGTGCAAAAGTAGGAAAAGTGTTAAATAGTAGAGGGGTCAAAATTACTATTCCCACTCCAGTGAGTGCAACAGTAGAGAAAGTGCTGGATTGCGGAGGGGTAACAATTATTATTCTCAGTCCAGTCAGTTCAAAATTAAAAACAAACCATATATTAACAACAATAAAAATATTTTAAAAACAAAATAAATAAAAAAATATATAAATATGTTAAAAATTAAAATACAAATATATGTAATATTACATTTAAAAAAACATATTATAATGTTAAATACATATGACAAATACCTACAAATATTATATTACTTAAATTATAAAATAATTTTCAAACAAATAAATATTTTTAATTAGAAATTATTTAGAAAGAAAAACATGAATTATTACATAAATTTACTTTTTTATTTCCTACCCTATAACACTACACAATTCACAACCCACATCTAAATAAAAAGTACTTCCATTATTAACATAATTAATTACCAATTAAATAAATTGTTATTAATTTAAAAAAAATTAAAACTCATAAAAAGAATTAACTTCCCACACTTTACCCCTTATAATCCCCACAACCCACAGCTAAAATTAAATAGTAAAAAATGAATTACATAATTAAAACTTATTTTCAATTACAAAACTAATAGTATTTAACAACTAATTATAAAGTAAGTAAAATTCATTTACTCCCCACTCTTTACCCCTATAAAAGTAAAACCCACACACAAACAAATATAAACAATGACCTAATTAAATATCAATTAATTAATTAATATTAATTAACAACTAATTATTAAATAATTAAACATATATTACTTCCCACCCTTTACCTCTATAAACCCCACAACCCACACCTAAAATTAATTACACACTTTCCATAATTAATTTACAATCAATTATTTAATATAAATTAACAACTAATTATTAATTAATTAAACATAAATTACTTCCCACCCTTTACCCCTATAAACCCCACAACCTGCACCTAAAATTAATTACACAATTTCCATAATTAATTTTCAATCAATTAATTAATATTAATTAAGAACCAATTAATAATTAATCGCAAATAAATTACTTCCCACAATTAACACTATAAAATCTCAATTAAATAAATATTAATAAAAAAATTATCATTAATTTATTATGAATAAATTACTGTCCACCCTATTCCCCTATAAACCCAAAACCCGCTACTGAACTAAAAACGCAAAATTTAATTAAAATAAAATTGATAACTACTAAAATTTTAACACATATATTAAAAAACATAAACAATACTTATACAAAAAAATACATCTCATACATTTAAAATATAAACTAAAATACATAACACTAATTAAAAAATCGATATTTTAAACAACTATATTCTTGCAAACGATATTAATGACTTCTATATTTTTGAAAACGATATTTCTTACCTTAAATTCGATATTCTTGCTGTCAATATTTCTGTGTCACGATATTTCCAGCTCGATATTTGTGTAAGTCGACATTTCCGACTCGATATTCTGTCTGAATACCGCCCGCTTGCAACCATCATCAGAAAACATGGACTCAGCATAGTATCTTACGCAGACAACACCCAGCTCATCCTCTCCCTCACCAAGGAACCTGACATCACCAGTCACAGTTCCAGGAAGGAATGAAGGACGTCGCATCCTGGATGAGCAGCAGCTGCCTGAAGCTCAACTCGGAGAAAACGGAAGTCCTCATTCTCGGATCCCACGCCCTCTGCATGGGACCACACCTGGTGGCCCCCCGCCCTCGCAAACCCTCCCACCCCCATGGACCACGCCCTCAACCTCGGTATCATACTCAACTCCACACTCACCATGAACCGCCAGATCAATGCTGTGTCCTCCACATGCTTCAAGACCCTCCGCATACTCCGCAAGACCTTCAAATGTATCCCCCCGACTCCAGGAAGACCGTCACCCACGCACTCATCACCAGCAGTCTGGACTACGGAAACGCGCTCTACGCCAAAACACTCTTTTGCAAACTACAGACCGTCCAGAACGCCGCAGCCAGACTCGTCTTCAGCATCCCACGACATGACCACATCACCCAGCACCTCCGCGACCTCCACTGGCTCTCCGTCGGAAAGAGAGAAACCTTCAAACTGCTCACACACGCCTACAAAGCCCTCCATAAGACAGGACCCCAATACCTCAAACAAAGAATCTCTTTCCACGCCCCCAAGAGAAACCTCCACTCTTCTCCCCCGACCTAGCCCTTGCTGAGGTCCCCTGCATCCTCAGAGCCAGAACAGGAAGCAGATCCTTCTCCTACATCGCGGCCAAGACCTGGAACGAACTCCCCCTCAGCATCAGACGAAGCCCAACACTGCAAATCTTCAGAAAGGACCTTGAGAGCTGGCTCTTCGGATGACCTCGGAGCAGCCCAAACTCCCCCCAGCGCCTTGAGACCCTCACGGGTGAGTAGTGTGCTCTATAAATCCATGATTGATTGATTGAATAAATCCGAGACCAAATTAGAAAAATAACACATTTTATATATGTTTCAAAACCAAGAACTTCGTTCAAAGGTAAGTACTGTTTTCAAAAGCAATATGTCAGGTAAGTAAAGTTTTTAAAGTTGTGCGGCTTTACGAACAATGCAATCCTATGGAAGGAAAAGTCAGAGATGCATAAAGGTAGGTACAGTCGGTTTCAGGGTTCGTAGTTGTAGTGGGCCAAGGTCCAAAGTACTACCAGCAGTTCCTCGGGAACTGCCCGGGTTCTGCCGGGAGAAGGGTACTGATGAAATTGGTAGCTGAAAGGCTGCAGAGGGGGACAAGTTTGAGAGCTCCCAAATGAGGGCTTGGGTTGCAAGGGGTCTTGGAGCACAGGGGCACAGCCGGTTCACCGGGACCCGGGCTGGGGGGCTCAGGTGCAGAGTGGTTAGGTCGGCTGGGCTAGGTGCACAAAGATGCTTCTCGCAGTCAGGGACAAACAGCTGGCAGGGACAAAATCAAGGCAGCTGGACCACTCACGAAGTGGGTCTCAGTGTTGCTGACGTCCCTAGACTGCTGCTTGGTCCTGGTGCAATGGGAATCCGGACTAGACTCTCACTGTTGGTGTTTGGTGTAGGGCCTCTGGTACCCTGGGGGTTGGTGCTGCACAGCTCCAGTTAGTCCTGGTGTCTTCATACTTGGTGCAGAGACAGATCTGACCTTCCAGAGCACGAGTACCTTCTCCTGGTCATCTGCGGAGTCGGTCGGGCCAGGGAGCTGCAAGGTGGTGGACAGGACTCTGCTTGTTGGTGCCTGCGGACTGCAGGGCAGTAGCTCCTCTACTTCAAGGGAGACTCTAGGCAATTTTCGAAATGCTGGCAGGCTACCCAAGGCTTTGAGAGCTCTCCAGATCGCAGGACGAGTCACTCTGTCGCAATTGCCGAGAGAGGGCTGAGGATGGGCAGGGATTTGCGCCAAAAGTCCACAGTTCTGCTACAGTTCTTGCCAGGCAGTGACTCTTCTTCATCCATCTTCTCTTGATCAGTCGAATCTGAGTTCTTGGGTGCCACCTAAATACTTAATTTAGGGGCATTTAAGGGGAGTTACCTTTAGGGTGTCAGCACCCTCTATATGGCAACTTCCTGTGGGAAGTGGGCATAGGCCTGACCCCAGAATGCTAATTCCATCCAAAACAAGATGGAGGAATCTGAAAAGTGGGGTCTACATCAGCTGACCTGTCCTACGGGTGGTGCTGGCTGAACGTGGGCACACCTCCTAATCTTACTAATTTTCCCACCTGCCTTGCTGCCAAAAGTGGAAGCAAGACATGGGCGTGGGCATCTTCACTATCTGGAGTCACATAACAAAGGCGGCAGGGCCTTTGAAGCTTCCTGCCCTGTAATGCACATCCTGCGTGGAGGAGGTGTGAACACCTCCTCCTAGAGCAGGCTTTGTTCCTGGCCTCTGAGAGCAAAATCTCTCACCTCAGGAGGTCAGAAACCTGTCTATGGTGGCTGGCTGGTTGGGACCAGTCAGTCAAGACACTAGTGGTCGGTATGTTTTCAGGGGGCATCTCTAAGGTGCCCTCTGGGTGCATTGCTTAATCATTCCGCCACTGGAATCAGTGTGGGTTTATCAAGATGAGATGTTCTGTACCAAACTCCTTGGGGTACAATGAAGCCATCATGTAGCTGGGGAACTCCTAATCATGAGTATCCAGCCCATGTACTCATCGTGGCTTCTATGTGTACTTGTAATATCTAAGGTTCTGCTTAGATATTACAGGGACACATCCACGTATGCAGATATGCCCATACATGGGGTATAGTGCACCCTACCTTAGGGCTGTTAAGCCTAGTGTAGGGGTGAATTACCTATACTAAATGTGGGGTTTTGCTAGAATGGCACACAGGGGTGTGTGCCATGTTGACTCTTTATTTTTCCTGCACCAAGACACGCAGGCTGCAATGGCAGTTTGCATGAGCTTGGTGAGGGGCCCCTTAGGATGGAACAATTCTTTAGACACAAGGCCCTAGGTACCAGAGGTACCACTTACTAGGAACTTACAGGGATCCTAAAGGGGTGCCAAATGTGGAACAATGGTACAGTTTAGAGAAAGAACACTGGTACTGAGGACCTGGTTTTGCAGGTACCCAGAACACTTTCAGTCATAGTTGCACCAGATACCAGGCAAAAAAGGGTAGGGGATACTGCAACAGAGTCCGGTTTCCTACAAAGGCCTTGACCGGAGGTGATACGTTTAGCTGGATTTAGAATATTATTGGCCCTGGCAGCTACGTTGTTCAGAACATCCACTAACATATGCTTCAAGGTTTACTTGATTCAGGACTCCTACCCCCGCCTGGGACAGGTAAGCAGTGTGCAGAAGGGAGTTAAGCTCCAGTAATATAAATGTGGCAGGAAGGAATGCAGTTGGCTCCAAACACAGATATTAATGTAGCTTTTCTAATTCCAATAGTCTTTGAATACATTCCTGCACTACAGCTTTGACTATGTGTGTTTACACATTCCAGTGTATCATCAGTTTATAATTGAAAGGTCTGAGCCTCAGCTTTCATTGACACTGCCTGTTTAGAAACGCAATCGTTAAGTTGAGAATCTAATGAAGCTAATGCCTTCCTATACTTCGCCTGCACTCTGTCATTGTGTCTGTGTGCCTTCTCCAATATGTTCTGCTAAATATGCGTTGTTAAAACAATATGTATACCCTTGAAATATGTATATCTGTAGGCTGGGTCTATCTCTAGAATGTATTCCTTCCATTCGACTATACACAGCAGCCCATGGTTACTTGGCTTATACAGGTCTACTTATTTCCTGTGTAACCCTGTACCAATATCTCTATGCAATGCTAAGCAGTAATTTTATATATGTGATGTATCTAAATCAAAAATGTATCAACTACTGATCCTAATGTCTACATACATGCCGTTCTTGTACTGTTTCTACCTCAGAAACTGTGCCAGCTACTGATAACCATGTCGTCTTATGTCTTGCTCACGTACCGCCATTGTTTGGCTTCTATGTCTACCTTAATCTGAAAACCTATAACTACTGCTATGCAATTTTTGTGAAGCGATCTGATGCCTTCGGGTCTAGTTCACGCTATATAAAACTCTACAAATAAACAAAATAAAAAATAATATAAAAATACCTCCAGATAACGTATGTGTTGGGGGAAGATGGTGATCATATTTGTAAGTACAGATATATTCCTTAAAGTAACTACATTTGCAGTCATTTATAAAGAAATATCAACTAAAGAATATGGCACCTTGTCCCCTAAATTGAGCAATGCAAGTGCTAATTGAAGGCATGGTGTCTTCCATAGTTTTGGGCTGACTGGTGTCTTAAATAGTTGAACAACTTCAGCAGTGCTACTTTACCACCTTAGACAGTGGTAAGTCTTTAGTTGTCACTGGATCTTTAAAGGCATGCGCTGCTTTCAGCTGGATATTTTGTAGCATTTTTTTCAAATCTACACAAAATAATTCATAAACATACACAAAGCAACATAACACAATTAAACAACAGGGCCCAACAGAACAAAACAGTGAAACACAATATACAAAGTACAACTCACTATCAGATGAAATAATGCAGCACAAAAATACAGAAACACAAAAAAGTAGAAAAACAAATCAACACCACGACAAAATGCCATGCAGCAAATATGTACAGACATTCTCCTCACACATAACAGCCTCTAAAAATCTTCTATCATTGTATGGTGGTAAAAGCTGCCTTAACACCCAAATGTTTTTGATCAGGCTTGCCATTACATGCATTTCTTTACCTACCCATTCTAGGGCAAATATGTTCTTTTAGATTGGACATTGCAGCCTGCCTTCACCATTCCTCTAACTCGTTTCATGTAATTTCCCTGTCTCACACCATTTTCTTTCTCCTCTAAAGTTTGATCTGAATTTAGGGTTAAGCTGCACTTTGCCTAGGAGCAGTTAACTTGTACATAAACTGTAAGTTGTAATCAGTAGCGAGTAAACCAAACTGGAGAACAAAAAGAACTGTCACCCTTACATGAAAAGAGGATTTTTTTAAGAATAAATCTTCAAGAAAACAGGCAAACATATCACTGCCGTGCTGTTGGGAGTTAGCAGGGTAACGTCTCAGGAAGTCCTGGCACCCTCCTGTCGAGTTCAAAATATTTAAAAAACACTTTGAATAGTCTTGGAATCCCACATACCTTCCAGGTTTTACCATTGACTTTCCGAAAGTTACCATTTCATCTCTCCTGTACTATAAGCTTTCATTAGTTGATTGAATAATAAAGAAAGCTCTGTTGATTGCAGGATTTGATGCGCGCAGGTCAATGCCACAGAATATCAGTGGTAGCGGAATTTACATTACACACTCTTTGAGCAGTGATGACATCACAGAGTTGATCCTGTGTTCCATTCTTAGTCCCTCCCAGCCCTCTTATTTACTGCTGAGGGACAATAGGAAAGTCAAGGTGAGAAACTACAAATCTACAAAAATGAATGAGGGTCATAAAATCCTGGTCCATTACTGTGCCTGTCTCTGCCATCACCACGCCTGTATCTTCTGGTAGCAAGAGCATCATCAAAGTAATAAAGGAGAAACTCGGGGTTATATCATTCTTGCTACCTCCGAGTGACCGCATGAGTCAATAGGAAAAGCAAAGAGCATGTTTAGGAACATTATATCTAAATAAAGTTATTGTGTTATTTGAAGAAATAATAATGAAATATCCTACCTTTCACTCATGTCTACCCTAGGCAACTTTCATGCAGGTAAAGTAAGGTCTTTCAATGGCCATTCCACAAGAGCACTGGGAGGCTGATGAGTACATCTCTGCCCTCACTGCCATTGCTGTCCTACATAACAAGAAACGCCCAGAGTCATGCATTTGGTGGCAGCATTTGGATGTGCTACAACACCTTATGGGCTTGGTGGTATCTGCACAATTCCCTTAACTAGTGAGAAACATTGAGATTGCTGCGCTTCAGCAGTGCAAATTGCATTTCGCAAGTAGACCCCAGTATCATTTGCGTTTAACTTGGATAACTCATTTTATAGCTAGGGGAGTTACGGAACAGGGAAGGATTGATGGTGCTTCGATCCTAGCAACCAAGGACTTCAGTTAGCCACCACTCAATTACCTCCTTTAGGCACCAGATTCTCCCAGTGGCGTAACAAAAGCCCCAACAGCCCCCGTGGTGCAGGGGCCTTCGAGCTGGGGGGGGGGAAGCCTGAGAGCTCCTGACCGGTCCGGAGTGTGGGATGCCCCGTCCATGCACTTTGCAAGTTTCGTTACACGACTGGATTCTCCAGTCTTCGGCATACAGAGACTGATAGGGGTCATATCATACTCACAACTCACATACATTAACCAGCGCTTTTTGGCTAATAAATCCACAATCTTTAGCCCATGGAAGACTGGCTTCAACTATATAATAAACATCACATCGCCATCTCGGTGTTTATGCCAAATTCTCAAACCCTCAAGCAGGGAGAACCAATTCACTCCAATATAAATGGGGTCACACTTTCAGATGCTCATTAGGCCAGGAAAAGGCCTGCATGCCTGGGCATGGTGAGTTGACAGGTGACTAACTGGATATTTCTGGATAGACACACTTTCCCACCATCAGCCGGTACATGTAGACAAAGCTATGGATCACCAGCATTACTCCTTTCACATATACCCTAGTGTCCCTGGGTTTTATAGTCCCTTTGAAGTAATGTGAGTATGGAGAGAAATTGAGACTGGATGCAGACTGTGCCTGCTCAACTTCATCTCATTCTCTGGCCACAGCCATTACATTTTTCAGGAAGCCCACATTAATTTTCTGCAAATGGGGTTTGCAGCTGTTGGGGTCTCTATAAGTGGCTTGAAGAAGAGTAGACTAGGAATGTACACCACAATGGGAGCGAAGGGCCACGGGGTGGCCATTTTACTTCTAAATTCAACTTCCACTTTATTCATGCAATTTGAAAGAAATTCTTCATGTAAGTGGTGGGGGCGAATATAGTGCCATTTTCATCCTCCAAGAAAGGATGAACCCATTGAAAAGGGTGTCTCAGACCGTGCAGGAAACCCGGTGAATGTCAGTCTCACGCTGCTGATTTCAAGAAGGATCTTACACTTCCTTAAATTAAATCACCATATTGAACTGACTGGGACATTTATTCTGTCCAGATCAGATTACTGCAATTCTTCTATTCTGGAGGACCCAAAAAGGCAAGGAAACATTACAAGGACTTCAAAACTAAGCAGCCAGACTTTGAACCTCCTAAAAAGTGGGCGCATATCACAAAAGCACTAAGAGAGCTTCACTGGCTACCAGTAGTGCAAAGAATACAATTTAAACTTCTATGCTCAGACTTCAAATCACACAAAGGCACTAGATCAATCTACCTGCAAAGGTAGTACATTGCCACTTGAACTCTGACTTCACACAAGCAAAGTACATCCCAAATACCAAAGTAGGAAAACCAGTTCAGTTCAGAGCACACAACCTTGGAACCCTTTACGTCCAGATTGGAGGAATCAATCAAACATGGCATCCCTCAAAGCAATCTTGAAGTTGAGTGTCTACTTAGAGGAATTCTCCACCACCCAAATACCATTGGGCCCCCCTCCCATGTTAAAGAGAGGGCCCATAGCAGGGTTATTGCATGCAGCATTGCACGATTGTATTATTGTACTGAAGTGCTTATCATCCTGCATGTATCCCTTATCTTCAGTCCCTTAGCTGGTTAGATTTAATTATTGTTTGTATGATTAAGAAGGGGAAATGTGGTTCCTAGGTTACCTGTACCTAGGTAACTAGGTGACCCCTGGCGTTCTGGAATGTGGGGATGGAATGGAGTGTGGATGACAGTTGGAGTAGATGCTGTGGCATTCAGAATAATTGAGGCATAATTGTGTCAATGAGGTTTTTCAACTTTTGTGTCCTGAGGCACTTATTCTGTGGGCCCTGAAACTGGGGGCTAAGTACCCATTTTAGCACTTCACTCTCAGAAGGTAATAATGCAGAGAAATTCAAGAATGACTCAAGGAGGTGCTGTGAGCTAAAATCTCATAACTCAGCATTATGACATAAAAATGGTTGTCCATTCAGTAACTTCTCTTTAAATAAATGAAAGGTACTTTTGTACATGTAAACACACAAACGCACGCACACGCACTTGCACACGCACGCACACACACATGCATCCCTGAATACTAGGCACAATTTATAAACATACAAAACAGCAGGTAGAGAAACCTATTAGGTCCCCTTCTAAAGATCCTAGTAAGGTATGGGGTGTGCCCTAAAAGAAGGTTACTAAATCCCCTAAATCCAAACTAGACCTCTATCAAATCTCCTAAATCAAGACTAGACCACTTAGGTCTGAGGAACCTTGAAAGGTTTATGCGCAAGCAGATCCTAACCCTTAAAATCCCAAAAGTAAGGCCTATTTGCTTTGTCAAAGGGGAATTCTTTTAAGAAGGGAGGACACCTTCTTTAGTAGAAAATCATTTATTTTAGATATCTGGAACAACCCCCAAGGAGCTCACATAGATCAGCTCTCAACTTCTTCTTCTCCATACATTCCAGAACCATGAGGTCCATGGCCTGGCTGCATCATAACATGGCAACAGTATCCCAGGGCAATACAATACTGGTACATGACATAGACCAATACAATACTAAGATATAACATATTCACAATTCACTCAGCAATAAAAAATGTATATTTCACTGTGCATTAGCGATTCAGTGTATTATCACAAGTAATATGACTTTTTGCTTTTCACTATTGAAAATCTTGAAATATTGGATTTGACACACTTAATATCAAGCAATAATAATTTCGCCAAAATTAAACCATTCAACATAAACTTTTACACACGGTTGCCAAACAACCACATAGGATACTAAAGTCTAATGTACCTAGTCACAAACTCCATTTTGTAGTACATTTAGTAGAACTGTAATTTTACTAAATGTACTATAAAATGTGCAGTTTGTAACTAGGTTCATTAGCCTTTTGTACCATTCATGTACTACAAAATGCTCTTTATAAACCTATGTGTGGAGACCTCCATCTCTCATTTCTTTTCTATGTGGAGTTCTCCATCCCAGTTTTGGAGGTCTCCACACACGTAGGTATACATTTAGGGCTCAAATGTGAGTCTGGCAGTCCATGGACCACCAGACTCGTGGGGCCGCGGCGGTCTCCCGACTGCCCTATTACGATTAGGGCAGTCGGACCTCCATTTCCCCGCTGCAGCCACCAGGGAAGCGCCATTCCCAGGTGATGTTGTGGCAGTCAGGAGGCACCAGTATGCTTGACGGGACCGCCGCGGTCCGGACAAGCATATTAGGAGTTCCCTCTCCACCATAGTTCCTCCTCCATGAAATCCTGGCCTACAGGGCCCCCTCATACCTCTGCACCCTGTGGTGCATTCAGGGGGCACACCATGTGCTCCCCTATGTGCATGCACCCCAGTTCATGCACGTCATGGGCTTTTCAGTCCAAGCAGTGAAGGAACTATTTTTGGTGTTCCCATTGCGGTGCCTATTGTTAGAGGCACTGCAGTGGGAACACCATAAAAAAGCCTGCCAGACAGGAGGTAACTCCTAATCTGGTGGGCGGCCTTTCCGCGACTTTGGCGGTGCGGCGGCAGGGCGGACCCGGCGTCGCACCGCCAAAGTCGTAATCAAGCCCTTGGTGGTAAATATGGGAGGAACCTGGCGACCATTTTGGAATATGGGGAATATGTACTACTAAATTGGAGGAGATTAGGGAGAGGTAAGGAGGGGCTTAGAAAGTGATAAAATGGTGTTTAGGGAGAGGCATGCAAATGCAAAGACCCACCCACAGAGCCCTTTGTTATTCATAAACTGTACTTCTAAAGTTACTACAGCCAAAAAAGATTCAAAATAATTATAAATATACTCCTGCTCAGCTTTGGAGTATCTCAACCACCACTGAAACACACTTCTATAGAATGCAATGAAGATTTGAAATAACACCCAAAAAGGAAATATTCTTAAAAGTGAAATCATTTTGAATGTGTGAATGATATATTTATTTGTCAAATGTTTTATTGAAATTTAAATCATTTTTTAACTAAACACATGAATGTGGAACTTTTCGATTAAAAATAATTAAATAGAACTTTTAAACTTTTAATAAAAAATTAACATTTCTTGAAATAAATAGAAGAAATAAGTTTCAATAAAAGTTTGTAAATATTAATAAAATGTATTCTAGTAAGGGTGGCATTTTGAAAAAATAATAGAATTTTAAATATTGATCTTTATAAATTAAATTGATACATTTTTAATTATTTATTAAGCATTTAACCTCTGACCCGGTCTGAGTCCTGCTCTCTCCCCAGCAGCTCCACAGTGCGTGCCTCGCCACTGACTCCCTTCGCCTTCACCTGGTAGGTGTTCGAGGCCGCTGTCGTCCGCTCTGGTGTTGTGCCCATTCCAGCCTGGTCAGTGCCCTTGTCGTGCCTTGTTGCTCCATTGCTGCTTAGTTTGCCCATCGTTTTCTCTGTATTAATTGTTGTTTAGTTTGCCCTTCGTTTCACTGTATTAATTGTTGCTTAGTCTGCCCCTCGTTGTTCATTGTATTTATTCTGTTGTTAGTTGGCCCCTTGTTTCCATTGTAACTCATTGTATTTAAATCTGCTGCTTAGTCTACCCTTGTCTTCATTTAACTTAATTTGCTGCTTGCTGCCTTGTTTTGCCTTGTACTTAATTGTATTGTGCCCTGCGCCGCTGCTGTCCCTGCGGGCCCTCCCACCTGCCGATTCCCGTTCCCGCCTACCAGCTGCATGTCCCTCCCCTCTCCCCTACTTAATGGCGGCCGCTGCGGGGGAACGCGAGCAAGACCTCTGACCCCGGTCTGAGTCCTGCTCTCTCCCCAGCAGCTCCACCGTGCGTTCCTCGCCAATGACTCCCTTCGCCTCCACCTGGTAGGTGTTCGAGGCCGCTGTCGTCCGCTCGGGTGCTGTGCCCATTCCAGCCTGGTCAGTGCCCTTGTGGTGCCTTGTTACCCAATTGCTGCTTAGTTTGCCCATCGTTTTCTCTGTATTAATTGTTGTTTAGTTTGCCCTTTGTTTCACTGTATTAATTGTTGCTTAGTCTCCCCTTTGTTGTTCATTGTATTTATTCTGTTGTTAGTTGGCCCCTCGTTTCCATTGTAACTCATTGTATATAAATCAGCTGCTTAGTCTACCCCTCGTCTTCATTTTGCTTAATTTGCTGCTTGCTGCCTTGTTTTGCCTTGTACTTAATTGTATTGTGACCTGCGCCGCTGCTGCCCCTGCGGCCCCTCCCGCCTTCTGATTCCCGTTCCCACCTCCCAGCTGCTCGTCCCTCCCCCATCCCCTACTTAATGGTGGCTGCGCCGAAGGTGTGCCAAAGGCAAGCCGGTCTGCGCCAGTCCGTGACCCGACCGTGGCCAGCGCCAGGGACCCTGGATCTCCGACCTTCCACCGCTACAACAACTGCCAGCTGTCAACACGAACACCACCCATGGCCAATTCTCCTGTTGCCACTGCCACCAGACCTTCACCACCGCCCCAGCCGCCATCACCGCCGACGCCCTGAGGTGCATCCTCAACGTACGATCCCTGCACAGACATGCCATAGAGATCTGGAACCTCCTGGACACCCTCTCACCAGACGTCGCCTTCTTTACAGAAACCTGGACTAACGCGGCTCAGGCCCCAACATTGCCATCGCCATCCCTGACGGATACAAGATCCAGAGGAAGGACCACCCCAGCCACCCAGAAGGAGGACTCGCCATCACACACAAAAACTCCCTTCACCTCTCCACCTCGAGTGACACCTTCCCCGCCGCCGAACACCTTCACTTCCAGGTCCAGACCAGCCCTAGAACCACACTCCGCGGCACCCTCGCCTACAGACCCCCTGGCCCACGCGCCCCATTCACCACCACTATCACCGACCTCATCGCACCCCACGCCATCGCCTCCATGGACTACGTACTCATCGCAGACCTGAACTTCCACCTCGACAACCCCAGCGACCCCAACTTCACCACCCTCCTGGACAACGTCACCAACATCAGACTAAAACAGCTCGTCACCACGCCTACCCACAAGGCAGGACACACCCTCGACCCCATCTTTGCAGGAGGAAACAACATCCGCTTCAGCCACACCATGCAACCCCCATGGACGGACCACCACTGCGTACACTTCCTCGTCAACAAACCCAAGCCGCCGAGACCTGCCCCGCGCCTTCCGTGAAGAAACTGGAGCAAAGTCACGGAGGATCAGCTCAACTCCACCCTCAACTGCGACACCCCCACCACTACTACCGATGCCAACCTTGCAGCCTGAGAACTGCACAAATGGATCTTCATCTGCACTGACAAGCTCGCACCCCTACGCAACCCCGACAGACAGCGCCCCAGGAAGGCCACCTGGTTCAACACTAAACTCCAAGAAGCCCGACGCACCTGCAGATGTCTCAAAAAGAACTGGAGAAACAGCAAAACATCTGAGGACCACACCACCTACAAGAACGCCATGACGGAATACCACAAACTCATCAGAACCACCAAAATGACCTTCACCCACAACAAAATCCTTCCCAACTCCAGCAACTCCAAGGAACTCTTCAGCGTCAATTAGGAATTCACCAAGCCCCCTAGCGAAACCACGGACATCACCCATTCCCAGGACCTCTGCGACAAGCTCGGATCCTACGTTCATCTGAAAATCAAGAACCTCTATGACAACTTCAACGACCAGACACCGGACTCCACGACCATTCCCGCCACCGACAATGACAGCCAGCCCACCATCTCCTCCTGGACTCTGGTCACAACCAAAGAAACTGCCTCGACCATGAAAAGCGTCCACTCAGGGGCCCCCACAGACCCCTACCCACCTACCACAGAGCTGCTACCGCCATCGCACCAGAACTACATCGCACCATCAACACCACCGTCAAGACCGGCACTTTCCCCGATGACTTGAAACGCGCACAAGTCAGACCCCTGCTCAAGAAGCCCTCAGCACATCCCACAGACCTCAAAAACTACCGTCCCGTCTCTCTCCTCCCCTTCGCAGCAAAAGTCTCTGAGAAGATCGTCAACGCACAACTAACAAGGTTCACCGAAGACAACTCCATCCTCGACCCCTCCCAATCCAGATTCCGCAGCAACCACAGCACAGAGACTGCCCTACTCGCCGCCACAGACGACATCCGCACCCTCCTCGACCAAGGACACATCGCGGCCCTGATCCTACTCGACCTCTCAGCAGCTTTTGACACCGTCTCCCACCGCACACTCGCTGCCAGACTCTACCACGCCGGCATACAAGGAACCACCCTCTACTGGATCCGCTCATTCCTCACCAACAGAACCCAAAGAATCAGACTGCCACCCTTCCTCTCTGAACCTACGGAAATCAACTGCGGAGAACCCCAGGGATCTTCGCTCAGTCCAACCCTTTTCAACATCTACATGGCCCCCCTCGCCGCCATCATCAGACAGCACAGCCTCAGCATAGTGTCCTACGCCGACGACTCCCAGCTCATCCTCTCCCTCACCAAGTATCCCACCACCACCAGACTCAACTTACAAGAAGGAATGCAGGACGTTGCATCCTGGATGAGCAACATCTGCCTGAAGCTCAACTCAGAGAAGACAGAGGTCCTCATCCTCAGAACCTCCCCATCAGCAAGGGACAACACCTGGTGGCCCACCACGTTCGGCAGCCCCCGACCCCCATGGACCACGCCCGGAACCTAGGAATCGTACTCGACTCCTCCCTCTCCATGAATAGACAGGTCAACGCCGTCACCTCCAGCTGCCTCAACACCCTCCGCATCCTCAGAAAGACCTTCAAATGGATCCTCCTGGAGTCAAGGAAGACCGTCACCCACGCACTCATAACCAGAAGACTGGACTACGAAAACGCCCTCTACGCCGGGATCAATAAGTCTCTACTCTGCAAGCTCCAGACAATACAGAACACCGCAGCCTGACTCGTCCTCAGCATCCCCCGACACGAACACATCACCCAACACCTACGGAACCTGCACTGGCTCCCCATCGAGAAGAGAGTCACCTTCAAGATACTCACCCACGCCTACAAATGCCTCCACAACACCAGACCCCAATACCTCAACGAGAGAATCTCCTTCCACGTACCCAAAAGAAACCTCAGATCCGCCAACCGCGCCCTCGCCGAAACACCACGCATCCGCAAAGCCAGAACAGGAGGAAGAGCCTTCTCCTACATCGCGGCCAAGACCTGGAACGAGCTCCCGATCGACATCAGACGCGCACCCTCCCTAAACATCTTCAGGAAGTCACTGAAGACCTGGCTGTTCGACTGAATGGAGCTGCTCACCCTCCCCCCCCCCAGCGCCTTGAGACCCTCACGGGTGAGTAGTGCGCTTACAATTCCCTGATTGATTGATTGATTGATTGAATTTGATGTGTTACTATGCTGCATTGTTTTTCTTTTTTTAACTTAGGCTAATAATAATTACTTAAAGTTAATTTACATTTTTATTTCACATTAAAATATGTTTTTTTAAATAATTATTAAGCTTTAAAATGTTACCTACATAGAGAGATCTTCGCCCAGGTCTTCCGCCTATGTGTAAAAAGATACCAGTACTAACTTTCCACCTGTTTTCAGGGCTGGAGACGTATCAGTAGTAAATTTACCCTCTGAAAAGCTGAACAGCAAATAAGTGTTAAGTTATTACTAAGTGGAGTACTAAATTTACACAAGAGTAAATCTACATGTGTAAATTTACCTTTGTGGCTATCCCCTATGAGTCTAACAAAACTTCCAGGTTGGGCTTTTGTGTTATCTAAAAATAGGCTTGAATGTTAAGGCCTCAGAATTTGGATTGATCTGCCTGGTATTTACTCATCATGAATTCTACCCTCGGCATGCAAGGCTCCAGTTGCAGCACTGGAAATGCTGCATAGTAGCATCTTCTTTTTTAGGGATAATTCAGGCTCCATTGGGCCAATTTGGAAGCAGTTCTCTGTTATGTGCTTTTGACGGCACACTCCAGTCACCAAGGACAACCTTTTGGTATTTGCTGACACCCAAAATGACGCTGCTTGATCTCTGACACTGCTGCACCCTACTTTTCCACAGCAGCAAAGATGTAGGGGCCTGTAGCTACCTTCTTGCTCAGCTGTGGTAGTCTCCTGTCCTGGTATCTTCCTGGCAGCAGCTCCTCAAGGTCCTCTGGAAGATCACTTTCCCTATCTGCACTTTCCAAGCACCCAGGCTTTCAGACACTTGCAAGGTGTCCGGTGGGAGCCTGTAAAACCCACTCATGTTGCACCCACAAACAGAAGCAGTCCACAGATATTTAAGAGGACTACTTTCCTTCAGGATCCCCAACAAGTCCTGAAAGGGAGTCAGGCAACCCTTTCCCTTTAGCCCTGGAGGCAGGGGACCTAATTTAGGGTTTCACAAAGGGGGAGGACTAAAAATAAAAGTAGGGGTCATCTCACCTCTCTATGCAAGCGGTTCCCATACCCAATTCAGAAATGGAGAAATGGCTGGTTAACTGTCAGATGGAGACTCAGATTTCTCCAATGATAGTAACCCCTGACAGGCAGTCTGTCCACCACAGGACCGCAAGGGTCACAGAAACTATTTAGGTTGTCACAACTGTCACTTATTTTTTGCTGTTGTGTCTGCCATTCAAGGAAGGGAAAATGGACCACATTTATTTTATGGTTGGAGACAACAGACTCTGATTTTGGGAGTGTGTTTTCTCTAAAAAAAGACGTTTTCCGAGCAAGCATTTTAAATTGGAACCTACAAGAGCAGCTCCTTCATAATCCCACAAGGCAGAAGGGTATCTCTAGATAGGGCAGATGGTCCTCCTCCCACATGGCAAACCAGCGTACCATCCAACAGAGTCTAAAAAAAAAACCAAGAAACAACATAAGTCCCTGGAGCAGGTCCACAACATTACAGATGGGTTCATCAGTCAAACCTTTTGCCTTCACCCTTCCTGTTTTCTGAATATGTCTTTGTTGGTATTAGGTCTCTGTGCACTGCTGACCAGTGCTAAAGTGCTTGTGCTCTCTTGTTTGCACCTGGTCAAATTGACATACACCCAATTGGCACATTTAATTTATTTCTAAGTCCTGAAGGAGAGAAAGAAAATGTCAGGCCTGTGGCTTTACATGGAAAGCTGGCATTCATGTGAGCCAGGAAACCTTTGGAAAAAGCTGGAGTAGCAGCAGGGGATTAGTGATAAGTACAATCAGAAAGCAGGTAGAAGTGGTAGTTGAAGCTCAATGGTCCTCAAGTATTTTAAACTTATCACAGAAACACATGCTGAAACGGAGAAGCATAGGCTGTTGGTATGGGAATGAGCATGGTAGCACGAAAAAATGAAGAATACAAAGTGGAGTGGCAAATATTTCAACTATGATAACACAATTTGAAGGGGAAGAAGGGTTTGAGGCATGACATGGGCTTGTAGTGACATATGTCATCCAAGTCAGCTTTTTTTCTTTGTGTTCTGGGATGTGTAGTCCTGTTGATCCTATTATAATATGAGGACTAAAAGTCTACGACTACAAAGAAAATGCTGAAAGCCCTCATGGGTGATAGTGAGCCTTATAAATACACATGACATAACACAATTTAACATAACATAACAATCAGAACTACTCTTACTTGAACCTGAGAAACTTCAGAAATCAGAAAAAAAAAAAAACCTAGTGAGGCAGCAGACTTGTAAAACTGGCACAAGTGACACAACCCATTTCGTAGTCATGCCCAGCCCTGCTTTTGTTTAATCATGTTCTCTATTTTTGGTAGGCCAGATAAGCATTCAAAGTCATTATGATCAGCATTGGTATATACATGATCTAATTATAAAAAGCCATAGAAGCTCAACATGGAAGAGTGGCTGTCATCGGATTTGTGAACGACTTAAGCAGAGCTTTGGTTAAATGGAAAGAACCCATTACACTTGCATTTCTCCTTGGAAAGTCTTCCAGAAACCTTACTGGGGCTGGAGCATGAAAACAAATGCTGATACCATAAAAGGCATGATCCTCTTCTTATATATTGAAAGAGGAACTGAGGCTGGAGCTTGTTTTGGACCTTATACATTTTGCTCCGTTGCTGTTGGGGTGTTCTGTCTGGAGCAATTCCTCGACTGTGCTCAATAGAGAAATCATTGATGAGTGTTTATCTTGTGGTGGGGGCAGCATATCCCCTGCTACAATATATTAGAACATTATGTATCACCTTAGTGAGACCATCTATTTTTTTCAGTCGGAAAAGCCTACCCAAGGGCGAAAGGTTATGGGTGAAAAAGTCTTTCCTGGCCTTAAGGCAACAGCAGCAGGACTCTCTGAAGTTCACTAAAACTCAGATTAAGGAATACATTTTGATCAAAACCTCCCATGGGGCAGAGCCTTATTTAGATCTTGTTTTACATGCTTGGGATAGGTCCCTTCTCACTAGATTAAGATTAGAAATCATCAGATGGCAGCTATGTTTCCCCCTTGGGCAGTTTTATCTAGTATATATTCTCCTCTGCCCATGCGATGAAAGATTTCTGCAAAAGCCTGCTTCATTTTGCATTTTTCTGTGGATTTTATCCTTGTTTTACAAGACGATTTTTACTTCCTATTCGAAGGGGATC
The DNA here is from genome assembly GCA_963921515.1 of Calotriton arnoldi. Lineage (NCBI taxonomy): Eukaryota > Metazoa > Chordata > Amphibia > Caudata > Salamandridae > Calotriton > Calotriton arnoldi. The sequence goes on from CAWUFW010009827.1 coordinate 679,101, forward strand.
AGGTTGTAGGAAGTGTAAATTTGCTTTATTAAATTTGCAGAAGCTGAACACCCCCGAGAGCTGTATCCATGTTTGTCTGTTTTTCAAAAGTGCTTTGCGCACAAGGAACGAATTGACTTTTTAACTGAATTACCCTAGTGAATTCATTTCTTTTTTTAATGAGGCAGGGAATGGGTTTGACACAGAGATGTATTGATTTTATTATTGGGATCGTTGGACATATTTATTATTTTTTATGTATGGGGGTATGGGTATGATATTGGTGTTTTAAATAAGTATTGTTTTATCCTACTTCTAAAATGTTCACATATATAATATTGAATTTAAACTACTCAGCACTTTAAACGTCGGTACATTTAATTGCAACATATGCACATTCATATATTCAAACCAATGCTGGTGCTGTTTCAGGCAGGTTTCTCAAACAAAGCACCCGGTATTTCTTTCTTATCAGTACCTAAGTAGGCTCTCCTGTTTTCAGTGTTTATTCAGATGGATAAACCCCAGAATAGACAAACACTATGCTTTTCCAGTGGTTACAAAGCATGTTGTTTTTTGTAGTGACTGTTATAAAGCACATATTTCATTTACAGGAGAAGTAATGTAGGGTATGTAGTGTCTTCCCATTGCCGGTGTGTCCAATGGATTTATGTTAGATTGTTTTAAGCATTGAAATTCTGTGTATTACACTCTCACTCATACTCTCCTCTCATTACCCTCTCTCACATCTCATTATCTTCGACATTCACATGGTGGTCTGATGATGCCGTCAGGTATCTTCAGAGTACGAATTAGTAGGGATCTAGACACTATTTTCCATGACAACTATGGCAGGGTACTCGCTTGGCCAGAGGATAGGGTACTTGTATGGACTAAGCTGCCATTGTCTCTGGCCGGCAGGATTGCTATTGCCAAAATGATTGTTCTCCGTAAATTCCTCTACCTGTTTGTCAATGTGCCAGTCCCTTTTACTCACAATTCTTCCGCCACCTTCGTTCAAACCTTGTCAGTCTGCTCGCACCTGCAAACAGCCCAGAATCACCTGAGAGACACTTACATTACCTTTCGACAAGGGAGGCCTTTATACGCCGGACCTGGAGTTGCATTACTATTGCACCCAAGCTCAGTTCACCCCCACACCCTTCTAACCCCATGTTACCACTGAAGCTGATAACATGGCACCTTTCCCACGTAACAGTGCCATCTGCTCTCCTGTACGCCATTGTAAAAGAGAGATTGACACATCTGGGAGCACCATACGGACCTGGGACCGCTTGAGGCACCAAGTCGAGCTTGATTCTCTATTTGAGGCTGAGCTTTCCCAGCCTTTGCCATTGGTGGTGGAATGTGGTGGCTGCCTTCAACTAATATAGCTCCAGTTGTCTACCCTTGTTGGCCTATATCCAGAGGGCAGCTTTATTTCTATGCAATCAATTCAGGAGCATCTATGTTGCATGCCCCTAGACATCTTTATGTACCTTTGACTCAGCACCACTTGTTGGACTCTCCACGCCTCTTTCCCACAGGCCCCAGCCCCACTACCTACTCTGGAGATGCTGCTGAGATCATTATCCTCCAAGAGACTTATCACTCACCTATACACCGACATGCAAGTCAGGGCCCCAGTTTTGTACCCCTTGGACCCAGTTGGAGTGGCAAAATGGAATGGGCTTATAGCACGACTAAGGTTAGCAGCACTGTCAAAAATCAATGTGCATGGAAACAGATATGCGCTAGGAATTCTTATGCTATGAGGCAGAAGGCATGGATGGTCAGACCCGTCCTACAGAGCTCTTACCATTAGACCTCTTGAACAGAGTCCACTGGTCTTGTCATTTTGCGCCGTCCAATAGCCTCTGGCCACAGATGGTGACTTTCAGTGATGCCTTGCACTTGGAGACTCAGCCCCTATCACAGCCTTATCAATGCCAATGATGAAATCAGTGGTGATAAGTGAGGTCATCATTGATGCCAATAGCCTATTACTCCTTGCTCTTAACTCTGTGGCAGCACTGCTGGCTCGGTGCCAGTTTGTGGTGGGCATTGCTGCCCATCTAGTTGAAGCCTCTGAGAACACTGTGCTATGATCATGCCTCACTATTGCTGCATGCTATATAAAAGCACATTGGTATTGACTACTAAAACATAGCATCTTTCTTTGTCTTCAAGATATGAAATACAGTTGCTGTGTAGTGGTTGCAAAGTTCAAATTACTTCTATGAAAATGTGTTGATGCAAGTATATTTTTACAAATACGACGACTATCCACCCTGTAAAAGGAATTATTTACATGAAACTAGTGGGTTTCTTTTCCTTTGGCGCATGTAATGCCAACCCTGGCAGCAGAGCCAAGTGCAGTAAACTGGGTTGCATCAAAAGTACCCTATTACTCTTATTGTGTCTGTGTAAAAAATATATTTAAATACTGCTTAGAATTACTTTTCCAGAGCAACACTGTAATAAACACTAGTTTCTCTTTAAAGCAGAGTATGCAGTGAAAATACAAACACACAAGAGGAGGAGGTCGGTGCTTGGAGTCTGGAGGCGGTTCATCTGGTATTTAAAACTATGAGCGTTGGCAGGAGTGTTATATATACTATATCAGGTGCCAAAACAATTCACATCAGTTCCTCAATATTTGAAAAAACTACTTATAAAATGGTTTGAGTAGTGGACCAGTTTCTTTCTAGGTAATGTGGTTTAGAGGCATGATTCAGATGGAAAATTTAAGGAAGATGAATGCAATTTATTATTAAACAGGATATCTCTACAAGCCACCCAGTAGAGCTGAATTTAAAATTCTGTATCTAATATTCCAGATGAGATTTCCAGACGGGTGTACTGTTTCACACTTGGTTACAGAGAGGGTGTTCTAAAGTTTGTACAATGGCAGAGGTTAAGTCGGTTTTAACACTTGATTAATCATAGGGTTGCTTTTGTTACCCTTTAACTCCAGTGACTTTTTGTTTAGCAATTCCCTAAAAACCTACAGAGCAGCAGAAGCTGTAGGAGCCCAACATAAATATGTTAATGCATTTCATGCCTTCTTCAGGGGGAGGTTAAGGAGTAAATTTATGGTTTTGCAAAAGAGTCAGAGCAATTACTGTTTATTAATTCCCAGAGGCAAAAAAAAATTGACCTTAATGGCTGAGAGAAATTCTCGGCTGATGATTATGTTTGGCACACGCATAGGCGGGCAGATCTTCTAAGTAAACCCAGGGGAAAATTCACAGAACACCTATGACGCATTCAGGCAAATAACAGCATTTATAACAAGCATTTGCAATGCAATAGGTCTCGCAGTTACGCAGGTTTGAGCTATTGGCATTGTAAATGGCTATGCCTTTTACTTTGGTTTTGGCTTTTAAAACATAAATAAAAGACATTGGGCCATATGCATCAAGCATTTTTTGCCTTCGCAAACGGCCGATTCTGCGAATCGGCGGCTTGCGAATGCAAAAATGCCTTTCTGATGCAGCAAACTCATTTTGCAATTCGCAACCTGTTACCGAATCGCAAATGTGGTTTGCGATTCGCTATTTGAAGGGCATGTTTAGGGCATCCCTTCCTAATACCGAATCGCATCGGTATGCATGAATGTTTTGCGACCGGAATGCGGTTGCAAAACATTCGCATTTTACCACCTACTTCAAGTAAATGGTAACCCTTTCCCAAATGGGAAGGGGTCCCCAAGGGACCCCTTCCCTTTGTGAATGTCTGTAAATGCATTTTCCAAGAGCAGGCAGTGGTCCCACGGACCACTGCCTGCTCTTAGAAAATGAAAAGAAATGCTTTCATTTTCTCTTTGTAAAGCATCCCGTTTTCCTTTAAGGAAAACGGGCTGCTTTACAAAAAAAGATTGCTTTATTTAAAAGCAATCACGGACATGGTGGTCTGCTGACCCCAGCAGGCCACCATCCTCGTGATTTTGCGATTCTAGGGGTTGCAATTGCAACCTACCTCATTAATATTCATGAGGTAGGTCATTTGCGATCCCTAGGAATCGCAGAAAGTGTTAAACACACTTTCATGCATTCCATTTTGCAATTTTCTAATTGCCAATCGCAAGAATTCGCAATTAGGAAATCGCAAAATGGATTGTTGATGCATCTGGTCCATTGTCATTTACAATGGCAATAACTTAAACTCGTGTAAATGCGAGACCTATTGCATTGCAAATGCTTGTTAATATTCTGTAGAAGCGGGTGGCAGAAAAGGGGTAGTAGGGATTTAGCCTGCTCCGCTCCGGCAGGGTTAGAAAATACACCATTCCACCCAGGGCTTAATTTGAACCGGTGGTTGCAGGTGCATGCTCGCTGACTCAGGCTCGACCTAAGTAGTTTACAGAAATATTGAGCTCTCGTATTTATCCCACAGGAACACTGCCAATTAAAGTGTCTTTTTGTTACGGTCGCCCTGTGGGAACAAATTTGCAGTCCATCCTTCACATTTGTACAAACACACGTACACTTGCAAGGAGATCAGATTACATGACCCACCAGTGATAAACATGTTGAGGAACCTGGAGTTAGGAGAGCAAAGCCCGGGCTCACGCATTCACATGGAAATCAAAGTGCCATGCAAAAGAGAGAGCACTTCCTTTCGTAGTCTGCTTTACATGTCAACTTCGAGGCACAGAAGCTGACGTCAGCGCTCCTGGTTTTGTTTCTTTAGATACACTTTGGGCCGCCATCTTTTCATAGGCAGACCCGTCTCTGCAGCAAGCAGTCAGCCTCTCTTGTTGCTGTGCCGCGCGGCGCTCGTGCATATTAAATTAAGCAGGCGCCGTGATCATGCGCCGAGCCCGTGCATATATTAACCAAGTGACGGGCTGCTTGTAAAATGAAAGTGCGCATTGCGCGTTGTTTATAGTGTCATGTACAGCAGCCTATCAGAGCCCCACTGAAGACATTCCACTGCCCTAACATCAGCATCTCGTGACCAGCGCACTGCAGGCATGACACTGACAAAGACTGACGATCAGCTGCTGCCATGTGAGTTATTACATAAGGGAGAATTAAAACACCATGTATATTACCATTAGTTAGACTTTAGCGCGAGGTTAAGCCGCACGATAAAGCTTTCACGCTCCGTGGAGACTAGGGTATGTCTCAGTTTACACACGGAAGTGGCATCCACTAACTGAAGGGGCTTTCTCGCCATGCCTGCAATATGCTTATTTGTATAAACTACCAGGCTCTGAAGAGCTGACTGTTAGCGAGATGCACCCTCAACAAAGTATTAAAGAGAGAGCAAGACCCCACTCCCGCTCTGCGGAAGTGTCGATTATCAGCAAGGGATACAAATGTGGTGAGGATAGTATCATACCTGGTATCCAGAAGGGATACAGTCCAGGCTGGTCCTTGTAGAGAAACCATGAAGATTTTGAAAAAAAAAAAGGCGCGTGGTCTCGAGGTCATGGACAAAAAAGATGGACAGCATTTTTAGACGGCTAGACTGTAAACATACGATGTTGAGCGGCAGTCGAAGAGGGAGCTCTCTCTATCGAGGAGCCTCTACGGAACGAAACCAGAACTTAGATAACCAAGATATCTATCAGTTCATAGTGTGTACCTGTGCGGTAAACATGCGAGCGTACCCGTTTTTTCTCTCGTAAGAAAAAATTAATATTAGGTTCCCTAAATCAAACAAGCATTTGCAATGCAATAGGACTCGCATTTACGCGAGACCTATTGCATTGCAAACGGGAGTGCGGGCGGGCGAGAAGGCACGAACAACAGGAGTGCGGGGGCGAGAAGGCACGGACTGCGGGAGGGGGGGAGGCACGGGAAGAAAGTAGTGCTCACAATCTAAAAAAAACATACTGTGCAACACTCGAAGTAAAGGGCCAGTAGCCATGGAAGGATACAAATGACGACATGGCCGTCGTAAGGAGGGACTAACAAGCCTAAAACCAATCGGAAGGCACAAGCCAATGAAAAAGATGGACGGAGAGTGGGCGGAGCTTCCACTCCATACTGAATACTGCATGCCTCGCATGCGCGCTGCCGCAATAGGCTCGACCTAAAATGAATGAAGCGACCAAACCACACACTCCCGTACACTGCACGATTGCCTATGAGTGGTTCGCAGGTATTAAGGGTTTATTGTTTTACATAGGAGAAATTAAACTTACTTAACACAATAGTGGAGCCTCACTGTGCCCAGAGCATAAAAGAAATTAGCCCCACGTAGAAGATGCTGAGATAGTCTCAGACAAGCAGAACACTTAAGCCTTGTTTACGGGTATAGGTGTTAATTATCTCACATGATAAATAACAATACCATGGGGTACGTTATTTATGGAGTGCAATTAATACCACTTCTTACTAGTTGTTGGGGAATAACATGCCGATTTTGGTGTTTAACTCACCAGAATCTGCATGATACAGTAAATTCCGTATGGTTTTCCACCGTTACATTTTGGCAGGTCAAGCCTGCCAAAACTGAACAAAGGTTGAATTATTAAACACATTTGATAATTATCAGATGCGTTAAATACCTACAACTCGTAATTACAACCTGTGTGTAAACAGGCATTTACGAATGGTTCAGAATTAACCGCCCAACTCGAAATCAGGCCCTTAGAATGTTAGCACAGACTCATTTTGTTTACCTGCAAGCAGTTGGCCTGCTGAAGCTGATGGGCTGGTGGCAACAATTTGCTTTTTTGACTGCTTACGGGTGAGGAGGTGAGTTCGGGAAGGATAATAATTGCCATGGGTTGCTAGTTCTTAACAGCAGTTAATTGTCCTTTCCCCTTAATATTTGCCCTCTCCTTTAACTTGGGCCCATAGCTTGACAGAAGGCAATTAAACCAGTTAATGCCCATAGTGAATGGTGTTAATCGCTGTTAGCGCCCACAGTTAGAATGACAGAGGTTAGTTAATGCACAAATGTATATGCAACGCCACAGCTTATGAGCTAGGTCAGCGCTACACAATTATCACATTGATACACATACAGGACCAAGAAAACATTTTTCATGGGATATTTTCAAGCTACAACATGCCACTCAAATCACATTTTGACCTTAAAGCTGCCCGATCCATTTAGCATTTGGTGAGTCGATTACATTTTTTAATATCTCAACTTATCACTAACTATAGACATGAGTATGAATTCCTGCGCTTTCAGCTAAGCACACTCATGAATGAATTCATGGACGTCAATTCACCAAAATGCCAGGGATAGCGGGAGTGACTTCGCATGCCATTTGACCTTTACTTCCACTCACACACACATGCTTACACATACTAACACATTCACACACTCTAGCACACATTCACACACCCTCCCCCGCAAGCATGCATACAACAAACATTTAACAGCATTTTTTGCTGACCTTAGCTTCCAGATAGGGTCATAGTCCAGCTAAAGTACTCCATTTTTTATTACACTTGTATAGTAAAAAAAATTGACAGAAACCAGGCAAGTGGAGCTCCAACCTGCGCCCATTAGGTGAGGTGCTCCTGTGTTCCAGGCACTGATTTTGCCACCTCTGAGGCCTTGGGTCGCAAAAACAGTGGCAGGGGTAGCAAGTGGCAAGCCAGGGGTCGCAGCTGCGACCCTTGGCAGCCCCTAAATGACGTTCATGAACGAATTCCTAAAACCTGAACGTACCAGAAGATTCAATACTGTAAAACATTTTGGCGGCGCTCATTGGTTTCTGAATTAGATGAACTGCCTTATTGTAGCTTTCATAGGAAACTTTACCAAAATGCCATATTTTCATAAACACAGGATTCCTTGAATTTGAAGCGGTTTTATTAACTGGTAGACGAGGGTGTTTTATAAATACAGCCTCAGAATGTGCTAGGTCTCAGCTAGAATGGCCAGGAAATGGTACACATTTAACCCTCACAATCTCTCTGGGGAAACCTTATGAGCTCAGCACGGCTGTATCTTATGTCTCTCATCACATGTTCACGTGTGTAAGAAAATATCCTGGCATATCTTTTTCAAAATATGCCGTCACTCGAAATATTGAAGAGCTGTATAACAAAACGTAATTTAGCCTTTGAGAATAAACCGCAAACCCCCTTTTTTTAGTAGAAAACAGCATGTTTTACTTATTCTGTGAAAATCACACTTCTCATTATTGAACATCAGCATGAATGGGACACCTCATCAAGACACATGCCCACCAGTTTTAAAGTCAACCTGTGTGGAAAAGCTCTAAAATTGAAATGAGAACATTGATATTTCTGATTTCTTTGGTGTCATATGTCTCCTCGGGCTTTCTCTGTTGTGGAAGCATATGACTGACGTATGTTGTTCCCGCGGTATCCATTTTATAATGCCTGGCAGATGCTACTAGTCGCTGACAAAATGGTTTCCTAAACGTTCATGACTAATTGAGCAATATGGATGTAGGAGTGGACCTTGCCATGTGGCAGCCTCCTGCCACGTCACCACTGGGCCTTCAAGGGAGATGTAGGAGGTGTTAAAACTAATAAAATGAAAGAACATATTTTTATGGCATTAATGCACAACGTTTCAGAATCAAGGTGCCCTCTGTGCATACTGCAAAGGTTTTCAACTACAGCAGTTAAGGTGATGGAGTTTGTTTGGTTACCAAAAGAATATAGGGCCTTATTTACAAGAAATGACGCATCGCAGTGGTAACGCATCAATGCGTCAAAATTCTTTGCGCCTGCGGCAGAAATCCTTACGACACCAAGGATGTGTCATAATTACAATAGGGAGCGCCATAGTGCAAGGACCCATGGATGTGTCAGAAATACTGACCCATATGTGGGAAGGATGCCGCAAGGCATAAGGCCCAAAAAAGGCACATTGCTGTAGTTGGTCATAAGACTAACGCAACAACAGCAATGCGTCAAAAAGCATAGGATGAATGTATTGACTCACGCAAGTAGCCTACTGTATGGTGACCAATGTAATAGAGTGTGAAAAGGTAAAAAACTCACCTTAGGCTCTATTACATTGGTCCTCTATGACTGACATACAAGTGGGCAAAGTGTACTTCTGTGTACCACTATGCCTACGTATGTGTGACATATTGTGCGAGACTACTATGGGGTCGATTCCGATTCGGGCCGGAAATTTCTCCGACCGAGCCGGACCCGGAGAGATTTCCGACCGAATCGGACCCGTGCAGTCCGACCGAACGAGTACGATGCGTCCGTATGTTATCGGACACGAGTCGGTCGGACTCCCATTGAACTCAATGGGAGCCGGTCGTACAACGCGTCCCGCGGGCTCCCATTGCCTCAATGGGTGCGAGGCGGACAAGGGCGCCCCCTACAGCGAGTACGCCGCGAGCGCTTCGCGGCGTACACGCACAGGTAGGGGGACCCATGAATCCCCCTGTGTGCGCCTCGCGCGGGTACGCGTGACAGGGGGTCCGACACGGACCCCCAAAGTACGGCTCCGACAGCGAGTTCGAGTCGGACGGCGCGAGTCGGTCGGAGCGGTCGAGGTGCGCATCGTACTTACCCGGCCGGAAAACGTCTCCATTGCGCGGTGCGAATCGGGTCCGAGCGAGTCGGTCGGAGCGGTACGATCCGGGTACGAGTCGGTCGGAGCGGTCGGGTCGCCCGGACGAGTCGGTCGGCGAATTCGCATCGTACTCGCTCGGCCGGACCCGCGTACGGTTCGGTCGGGAAACAGGCTTTCGCATGGCTTTTTTCCCGACCGAATGGTATTGGGTGCGCCTCCGACCGAGATCGGAATCGGCCCCTATGTGTGTAAAAACAAGTCATTATTGTTGTGTAATGTGACATTTACTGTTACCTACCTTATGTGTGCACGTCCCTGTTGATGGGACGTGATTTCCTTGCAGAGTACATTGTTGGAAGTGACTTCAGCTTGTCAGAAGCCACAGCCAATGCATCATTCCTGTGCCTGGGTTTTAGAAGCGTAGGAATTTTGACGCATGGCAAGCGCAGCGGGCTGCTTCCCGATGATGTGTCACTTTTCCAAAAAGTCATAAATTCCACTGCATTACTTTTACAGGGGAATTTACGTGGGAACGTCTACCCTGCATACATTAATTCTAACGCGACGCAGCTGATTCCAACAAAGATAAGAAGGGACGCAGGCCGGTGAAAAGTGATGCATCTGTCTAGATGCGTCACCTTGTAAACATGGAGCAAAGAAAGTGCCGCCAGTGCGTAAAAAAAATGGCGTCACAAGCTCCTTGTAAATAAGCTCCATAATGTGCCATTGTTCTGTCCTTTGTGTATGTGTGCAACATAACGTTTCTGTTTGATTTGTTGCATTGGGACTGTCCTGCCTGATGAGGCAGTCCTGCTGAGCAGCATCGCTAATCATGTAGATACCATCCTGCAATGTTGCATGTGTGTGTTTGTGTGTGTGTTTGTAGGCAGAAGATGAAAATGCTGCTGAGATGACAACACTTTGCCCACTATGTGGCTTTGCTGCTTGATTGTGTGCATAAGGGTGCTATGTGGTCTGTTTAATGTGATCTGGTGTGGTAGAGGGATCACTAAAACAATATTGACTACAAAAATATCCCCATACACAAATATCGACACACAAATATCGACATCCACAATATCGAGATCCTATCTTTAAAATGTAAAATACAAAAATATCGAAAAAAATATAGATGTAAAAAATATCGATGTACAAAATATCGATTTTTCTATATATAAAAATAATGTTTAATAAATTAAATAATAAAATTAACTTTAAAAAAAATATTTAGATGTAATGTACATTTAAACAAATATAATAAATCCATTTAATTAAAAAAAATTAAATGTACATATATAAAATGTAATATATAAATGTAAATTTACTTTAAAACAACTAATAAACTAATAACTTTAATTTATTTTAAAATGTTATAAGTTATACATTTATAAAAATTAACAAATAAATATATATAAATATACATATACCTATAACACAAAATCTGATAAAAAAATTATATTATGAATTAAAATATTAATATATTTTTGAGTCAAGCTTGGCTACTTAGGCATAAAGTCTTGCAAGGAGTGACTCTAGTCTAGGCTGTGTTGTACCTATGTGACAATATAACCTTTTAAACCCATCTAATGCCCTTTTTACATACATTCCAGATCTTTTATCCTTCACAGAACATTGCTCATGATGGTCTTAACACCAGTACATTATTTAAAATGATTGTGATGAATTTTGCTACATATTTTTTATCTTTGCTATTTCTTATATATCTAGTCTGGGCTTCTGTCAGGGCACGAACCTGTTTTTATCTGTATATACATTTTATGCCATGAAGTTCTAGTGCTATCTGCCCTGTTCTCAGATTTTTAAAACTTTGTTAAATTGTTGTATACTCACATCTTTAGCGAGCTTGCTGTACTTAAAGGCCTGTTTTTAGGTTCTCATATTTTTATCTTTTGTATAAATGCTGAGCAATGCTTTTATGACACAAGCTGTTGAAATAAAGCTATTGATTGATTGATTGAATATATTTAAACTTACATTTTGCACTCGATTGAGTGCAACAGTAAGAAAAGTGTTGGATAGCGTAGGGGTAAAATTTACTATTCCCACTCCAGTGAGTGCAACAGTAGGGAATGTGTTGGATAGCGGAGGTGTAAAAATTACTATTCCCACTCCAGTGAATGCAACAGAGGGAAAGAGTTGGATAGCGCATCGGTAAAAATTACTATTCCCACTCCATTGAGTGCAACAGTAGGGAAAGTGTTGCATAGCGGAGGGGTAAAAATTACTATTCCCACTCCAGTGAGTGCAACAGTAGGGAAAGTGTTGGATAGCGTAGGGGTAAAAATTACTATTCCCACTCCAGTGAGTGCAACAGTAGGGAAAGTGTTGGATAGCGAAGAAGCAAAAATTACTATTCCCACTCCAGTGAGTGCAACAGTAGGGAAAGTGTTGGATAGCGGAGAAGTAAAAATTACTATTCCCACTCCAGTGAGTGTAACAGTAGGGAAAGTGTTGGATAGCATAGGGGTAAAAATTACTATTCCCACTCCAGTGAGTGCAACAGTAGGGAAAGTGTTGGATAGTGGAGGGCTAAAAATTACTATTCTCACTCCAGTGAGTGCAACAGTAGGGAAAGTGTTAGATAGCGTAGGGTTAAAAATCACTATTGCCACTCCAGTGAGTGCAACAGTAGGTAAAGTGTTGGATAGCAGAGGGTTAAAATTAATATTCTCAATAAAGTCAATAAAAAAATAAAAAAAAATAAAAGATCAACTACAATACAAAAATTGTTAAAAAACACAAAAATAAAAATATATAAAAATATAAAAAATAACAAAAAATAAAAACATTTTATATTGTAAAAAAAATCTAAATATTACCAACAAACATTACTTTATAAAAAGAAATTACAAACAAATAACTATATTTATTATAAATTAATTATAATCAAAAACATGAATTGTTACATAAAATAAATATTATTTATTTCCTACCCTATAACACCACACATTTCACAACACACATCTAAATTTTAAAAAGATTGTACCTCCATAATTAACATAATTAATTATCAAATAAACAAATGTTATTAATTGCAAATTAAATTACAACATATAAAAATTAATTTACTAACCAAACATTACCCCTATAAAACCAAAATCCACACACAAAATAAAGTAAACAATAACCATAAACATTTATCAATTAAAGAATGAATAATAATGAGCAAATAATTATTAATTAATAAAACATAAAATACTTTCCACCCTCTACCCCAATAAACACAACACACACATAAAAGTCATCACACAATTTCCATAACTAATTTACATTTTTTTTTATTTTTTCAATTAACAGCTTATTAATTATTTGAAAATAATTTACTTCACACCCTTTACCACTATAAACCCCACAACTCACATCTGAAATTAATTACACAATTGCCATAATTAATTTTTAATAAATTAAATACCATTAATTATCAATTAATTCTAAATTATTTTTAAATAAATTACTTCACACCCTATTCCCCTATAAACCTCACCACCCATTCCTAAAAATGACACAATTAACATAATTAATTACAAAATATTTAATTAATTAATATTAATTAACAAACAATTGATAAATAATTATTAATAAATTAATTCTCACAATTAACACTATAAATTAAAAACTAAATAAATATTAATATATACAAATTATTATTACATTTATTAAAATGAAATTACTTTCCCACCCTATTCCCCTATAAACCCACAACCCGCTCCTAAAAAAATAACACAATTAACATAATTATCAATTAATTAATTAACAAAAATTAACAACCAATTAATTAATACAAAATTAATTCCCACAGTTAACACTATGGGGCCCATTACGATACCCGGCGTAAATAAATCCGCCAGGCATGGAAGCGGCAAAAATCCGCCCGCACACACCGTCTGAACACCGACCACGCCATTACGATTACACAAACCGAAAACCGCCATCGGCGGAAAAATCACACAAAATACCGCCCGCCATCGTCCGAGTCTGAGTCAAACCGCCCGCCACGGACGGAAACACGCACGACAACACAAAACCGCCCGCCCACACGGCCGACACACCGCACGTGAAATTACGATCGCACCGCCATGAGCGCGGAAAAACCACAAATATACCGCCCGCCAGCGCAAACAACGCCGATGAGAATCGACACGGCAGAAGCCATGGCGCCAACGTACCTGCACAGAAACCATCCGCACACAAAACCAATAGCACACAACATGGCCAACAAGTCCACACAGCAAGGCACGCACAAATACACAAGCACAGTACACATCCCGAAAACACCCCCCGGACAAACAAAAAATACAAAGGCCAGAACCCCAGACACAACACACCTGAAAACAACAGACCATGAGGACACACCCACATAGGTGAGTACAAAAGCAGCACTCCCACAGACCACAACCCCTTGCTACATTGCAAACCAGAGAGGAGAGGAGAGGACACAGTGACACAGCAAGGACAGCAGCACACCACAGAAACGCACACATCACTACCACCACCACCACCACCACCACCACCACACCCCGGCACCACAAACCCCCTGCACATTACACAACACACACCGCACCAGCACCACAAACACCATGGCACCACAAAGGATGCCCAAGTTCACGCCCATGGAGCTGACGGTCATGGTCGACGAGATCATCAAGGTGTACCCACAAATCTATGGGAACATGGTCCAGCACACACCACTAGCCACCAGAAACAGAATGTGGAACCGGATCGTAGACCAGGTCAATGCAGTCGGGACCCTGCCCAGAAACAGAGTCGAGATTAACAAACGTTGGAATGACGTAAAGAGCCTGGTCAAGAAGAAGGAGGGCAAAAACAGAGAGCTGGCTGCCGTCACTGGCGGAGGGAATCCCGCGCTCTTTAAGACCTTCAAAGCGTGGGAGGAGAAGGTGCGAGTTGTAATCCATCCGGAGATCCTCGCCGGATTAGCAGGGGAGTGGAGGCTGGTAAGTACAAACTAATGTATACCAGCACACCGCTATGTACTCACATGCGCAACTACCATGCCACAGCTCCCAGGGACAAACACCCCCATGTCCAGCACACAATACACAACACATCACACACACATGCAACAGACACTACCACACACAGCCCAAACCGAACAACTGTAAGATGCGTGGGGACATGTGTACACTCAGCCAGCCACGTAACCACCAACAGGTCCCCAAATATGCCAGAAGCGCCACAACGAGCACCCACCACACCCATGTGTCCGCCATAGCTGCACTAACCGACAAGTAACAGGTAAGTGGCAGGAACACAAAGTGCAGTGGGTGGGACGGTGGACAGCCCAAGTACAACACACACCAGGCCCCAGTCCCACAGCACAGCAAGGAGGAGCATCCCCCACAGCCACGTGTCAGCCCCCGCAGTGCACAACGACAGCCGAAAGGCAGACATCACGGTCCACAGCAATCGGTGTCAGTGGGTGTCCAGCCACCCCCACGACCCACAACACCCCCCACCCCCACAGACCTGCAACATGGAGCACCCCCGCTTAGAGCCATGTGGCATCCAGTACAGTGCACGCACGAACAACTTGCAGGTGGGAAACTGGACAGGGCTGGATTACTGGAGGCATGAGGACCATAACACGACCAACACATGGGACATGTCACGTAGCAGACGAACACGCAGCACCGCCCACCGTCACGAACAAGTGAACAATGTGCACACGGACATGAACAACAGACTCACACCCCACATGACCCATCACAGACATAGCAACACCCAAGGAGCCACGTCTGCATGCACAAGCCACACTGAATATAGTCCCACACGCCAGCCACTGTGCAACTCATCACACACAACCGAAACACCATTGAAGTCCTGTCCATGTAGCCCCTACTGCCTGTCAACCACACACCCCACAACTACGCCTATGTAAGACAAACAACACTAGACGCAACAGAGCGGAACAACATAAATGCACACGAACACCACTGAACCCATCAAACACACAGACACACCATGCACAAACAACATACCATCCATCCCATCCGTCAGCCCCAGTCTCATGAAAGGCATGTCATCCGCACAGCTGCCACACATACAGCAGTCACGCTGAGATACATGCCCATGACCAACCATGTGCCAGAAGTCAATGAAGCGCACGACACACTGTGAGCAACAACACACAACATGGGCCACACCCCCCGAGCACTGCAGTGATGCACATGGCACAGGGCAGCACGCACACCAAGGAGATGGGACAACTGCAATACGTCGGGTGGCACACAACCATCACTCACTCATAACGATGCGTCCAATGCCATGTCCAGTAATCACAACAGACAGCAAATATGCAGGCCATGTCAAGCATGCACACACCTCAAACCATGCACTGTCATGCTGCCACAACACATGTCACGTTCGGCACCCATGGCTCACAGCATGTACCCCAAAAGCATATTCCCTCCCAAATGCGAATCTGGGGCATGGCCCCCATGTTGCCATATGCGTTCCTAAGCGTTCCATTTGAACCCCAAAAGCATATTCCCTCCCAAATGCGAATCTGGGGCATGGCCCCCATGTTGCCATATGCGTTCCTAAGCGTTCCATTTGAACCCCAAAAGCATATTCCCTCCCAAATGCGAATCTGGGGCATGGCCCCCATGTTGCCATATGCGTTCCTAAGCGTTCCATTTGAACCCCAAAAGCATATTCCCTCCCAAATGCCAATCTGGGGCATGGCCCCCATGTTGCCATATGCGTTCCTAAGCGTTCCATATGAACTCCAAAAGCAAAGTACAAACCAGACCCAGGATGGGCCAGGAGCCTGCATACACCAGAGTCACAATGAGTAGGGGCACAGCAACACACCCATCGGCATGGCCAATCCGTCCCATGCCACATGTGCACAGCACACAGTCCCATTGCCTAGCACACACAACTACAGATGCCACAGCCACACACTCGCCTCCGGGAAACCCATGTACGAGATTGCACGAACTGCCAATGTCAGACGACTAATACATACTTCGCCAGGTGCAACACAAAAACAAATCTCATTCTCTCCACAGGTGACGAACTGCTGGATGCTGGGGATGGAGACAGCAGCCAGCACAGCCAGCCCACAAGCCCCCAACGAGGACACACGGATCTGGAGGATCTGTCCTCCTCTTCGGACACGGACCACCAAGCTGGCCCATCTGGCGTGGCAGGCCCAGCCGCTCCCCAGGACCCCTCCTACCCACCAACCCATCATCCAGGGATGCTGAACAGTCCCAGTCCCCTGCTGCCACTGTCGTTGCGGCCACACCCACGGTCATTGCGGCCACTACCACTGCCGCAACCGCCACCATCGCCGCACCGACCACCACCGCCTCCACCACCACCACGTCTTCGCTGGCACCAGCCCCAGCGCAGGTGGTGGCCCGGCCGACTGGATCCACCCTGGGAGCCACAGCGAGGACTGTGGTGTGCAATGTGGCTAGTGGGCAGGGCCGGTGGCAGCAGGACTGGTAGGAGGAGCAGGGTCAGGGAAACGCCAGCCTCCCCTGGGAGCCATGCCCTGCCTCAAATGGCCAGAGTCCTTGGGGCCTATGAAGAGGCCCAAGGACAATGGGCCAGGTCTGCTACTGACACGCGGGAGGTGCTGGGGGTGCTGAGGTCCATGGACGCCCATATGGGCCAATTCGTGTCCCGTATGGACCAACTCGTGGACCTCATGGGCCAGCTGGTGGTGGCGGTGGGGTCACAGGCAAGGCCAGCAACACCACCTCCGCCACCACCTGCTAGGGCGCAGGGTCGGCCAGCAGTGTCCACTTCCCCTGCGTCCACAGCCAGTGAGCACACCTCACCCACCACCAGCAGGTCGCCACCACACACCCCCTCCCAAACGTGGAAGGGGCCGTCCGAAGAGGAAACAGATCTCCCGGGAGGACTTCGCACGCTCCAGTCGCAAGTGAGGCAGCCAGCCAGCCTACCGCCAGCCTTCCTTGACCAGCCACTGCATTGACTTGCTCTACGATCCCACTCCACACAGCCATCTGGATGGCATGTGTGTGTTGGACTATGGACATAGAACCAGTGGGTACACCCTGATCATCACGCAGCCATGACCGACAGCTCATTGTCACTGCACGCACCACTTTTGTCATCACCTTACACACAATCACATGTCACAGTTTGTAATAAATGCACCTTTTTCACTAACTGCTGTTTGTGCCCTGTGTTTTATTTGTACGGAATACAACGGCCACCTTGGGCGGAAAGGCACCTGATGCGTGGCATGGCAATGGAATCCGGAGGAGCCTGTAGGGACCTAGGGGTGGGAGACAGAACAGGAGCACATTCAATGAGTGTGTCACACACCCATCACACAGTACATGTCAACAACTACAAGCAATGTACACACATCGCACAGAGCAATAGGGCACAATGCCACAGTCACCAACAGTGGCATACTACCCTGGCCATGGAGCGTTGACACACTGCACGCAGTGAACATACGGCCACCCTGACACAGCACACACACACCTGCACAGATACAGACACATCATCCGTCGTACATGGACACTCACCGTCAAGTGAAGTAGCGGGCGATGAGCTGCTGGCGCACATTCCCAGCTTCCTCCTCTCCGCTGTCCACCTCACTCGAGCTGTCCTGGTCTGCGGGCTGGGGCCCTGGTTGATCTCCGTCATCCACAATGAGGGGGATCTGCTTCCGAATGGCCAGATTGTGCAGCATGCAGCACGCCACCACTATCTGGCACACCTTCTGTGGGGAGTACGCCAGTGCACCCCCGGTGCGGTCCAGGCACCTGAACCTGGACTTGAGGAGGCCAAAGGTACGCTCGACCACACGTCTGGTCCTCCCATGTGCCTCATTGTATCGATCGTCTGCTGGGGTGCGAGGATTCCTCAATGGACTGAGCAGCCATGCCCCATTCGGATACGCAGAGTCACCTGGGTGTGAGGGACACAGAGAACCGTTGCTATTCCAACTGGACAGGGGACAGCATCGCACAACCAGCACGCTACACCACTCCACATACTCACCGACAATACAGCCACGATCCTGTTGCAGATTGGCCATCAGTCGTGGCAAGATGCTGTTGCGCATTATGTGTGCGTCATGTGCCGAGCCTGGAAACTTGGCACACACGTGGGTGATCACCATGTCCGCAAGGCACACCACTTGCACATTCAGGGAGTGCGTGTGCTTCCTGTTGCGGTACAGGTGCTCAGTGGCCTGTGGTGGAACAAGGCCAACATGTGTGCAGTCAATGGCTCCCACGACGTGTGGGATTCTGCCAAGGGCATAGAATGCACCCTTCACTGCTGCCAATTCACGAGCCCTGGGGAATCTGATGTACCTGTTTCGGTACAGCATCATGGCTGCCAGTACATCCCTCAGCACCTTGCTGAACATGGGCTGGGACATCCCTCCTCCACTGCCCACTGTGTGCTGGAATGACCCAGTGGCGAAGAAATGCATGGCGGCCATCACCTTAGCCGTGGGGGTGACAGCAGTCGGATACACCCTGCGGGGACGGAGATGGGGCTCTAACATGGCACACAGTCGATGCAGAGTTGGCCTGTCCAGCCGAAACTTCCTGATTACCTCTGTATCGTCCATGTCCGCCAGCAATTGGTATGGGCGGTCAATGTTCGGTCTCCGCCTGGGTTAAATGGCAGAGGACACATGTCAAAGCAACACGGCACATAGCAATTTTGCATACACATCACTGACATGACTGAGCAAGCACATGAGCCACAGCCCAGCTGTCAAGCTGGGACGGCACGGCCACAATACACTTACACAGGTCTCCCAACAATGGCAATGGCAAGTGAGACATACCACTGCCATGTGCATGCACATGGGGATCTAGGCCCCAATGACTTGCGGGGCGTGCTGATGGGGACTGACTGCATATTCGTCAAGCGGCAACGCCACGGCAACATGAGTGTCTGCTGAGCATGGAACTGCTTCCGAGGCTGGATGAGTATGGCACACGACGACGACGATGTGGGCACGGGCTGAGCGGCCAATACAAGTGGGACCTGTGGCACGAGGGGATATGAGACAGTAGTAGGTGTCAGCACTGCACCCTATGTACAGCACTGTACGGATCACAGCTCCCGAAACATTGACTGGTGTCCACATTGACAGCCCCATGCCAAGACGGCTGTGTGCTTGCAGTCACACGTCACAGGTGAGAGGTTACATTGCACGTGCCAGGTGGCAGACGTACATAGTGGGAGCTGGCATGTGTGTGCATGTGTCTCCTGTTCAGGATCCACCAGATGGGCGCTGACTCTGTACTGACCATTGGACACAGCATGTTCCGTGGAAGGCTTGTGTGTGTGGGATGGTGGCACTGGATGTGCCTCCGTTGGGTGGGGGGCCATGCACAGGGCGGGTACGTCGATGATTGCGCATTGTTGGTCACGGTGGGTGCACCAACTAAGATGTGTTGCCCTGTGTTCAATTCCTATGTCCGCATGATGATGGACTGTGGATGTGAGCAGACTACACATTGGTCGATGTGCTGTCTATATGCATGTGCCTTCACACCAGGCACAGCTGCCCCTGCACATGTGACCCCTGCTGGACTCGCTGCTGGGTCTGTGGAGCTGATGCACCTTCTGCGCGTGGGGCGGACAGCTCTCCTCACTTCCCTCATTGCGCATGTCATGTCTTTGCCGCAGGTGACATGGATCATGGAGGGCCCACATGTACGCGTGGGTAGGCTACACATGATTGTTCACTGGTCGCCACCCCCAGTCAGTGTTTCGAATGGGAAGGTTGTCGTGCTGGTGGTATGTTCGATGTGGCGGATGGGCGGGCCTAGGTGCGGGCTTACATTCCGGACATGGGGGGTAGTTGGATTGGCGACTAGTTGCAGTACACACGGGACACGTCTCTTCCTTTCCACATCTGGGTCATCCCTTGTACTAACTGACAGTGATACAGTCATCTTCGCCCCAGCCCTCATGTCCTCCCCTCGCCCCCCAATATGCATGCTCACCTGCGAGGCTAGCGCTTGCACAGGCAGCCCCATGCTCGCACCAGAGAGGGCAAGGAGTGTATGTGTGGGTCCAGTTGCACGAGTGGGCTGTCTCAGGGTATGATGTGTGGCGGGACGCCGTCCACCTGCGTGGTGCCCCAAATGGAGACCCGGCCTGCATGGACTATGCATCACAGTCTTCGCCTTCCGGATCCGCCACCTGCGACACCCAGTGGCTGTGGCTGCCCTTGCGGCCAGGCCGCGTCCGTCTGTGGCTGTTGGCCCACACATTCACTCTTTGGCCTCTCTGGGGAGGGCTCGGGGTGGTGGCGCACGCGCTTGCACTTAGTCGCAATGGCATGTGTCGTGGTTGGTATGATGGGCAATGGATGGGATGGTGCGAGCCACCTCCCGTGACGTCAGTGCTGCTCGTGCTGTGGTGCGTCCCCCTACACTTCCATCTGACTTGTGCCATGCTAGACGTTGAGGTTCTATTGCCTGCGTGATATGACCAGGAGGAGCGCGAGGAGACCTCACACACACCATGCTCCACTGCCATCCCGTGCCCTGTATCGCCTGTGCGGATTGACTATGTTGGGGTTACACCTGGTCGACTGGGGCTGTGTGTGCCTTGTCAAGGGGCATGGCGGGCGCACAACAGGATCCAGCTTGTCCACAGAGGGTGGGCTGAGGTGCGCCTGGTACCGCTTTGTACGTGTGCCCGGCTGCTGTGCACACACGTGTTCACTCCCCCCGACAGGTGTCCTCTCACAATGCCCAGGGAAGCGGTGGTGTACTGTTCATGACCCCTCCCAACACGGCGTGCTCCAACTTGGCATGTGCGCATCTACCCGTCGCACCCACCCACCTGAGCACTGCGTCCATACGACTTCACACGACACATGTGTGTCTTCCACAGTAGTGCTACTCATTTGCGTTGACATCCAATACCAGTGGACTACATGGTCATGTCACGACTGCCGTGTACTTCACATACTCTCATCCTCTCTCATTCGTACTAGTGAAATGAGTCAGCGGAGACAGTTTTGGTTTCAAACATTATATTGAGTCTTCTGTCCTCTGTGATGCAGTATAGTGGACACTACTGGCAGCGGGATACATGTTGAGGATATACTGAGCATGATTACAAATGGGATAGGGTGTGGGGTTACATCTGCTTGGCCAAGGCTGTGCTAATGTACATTTATGTATAGCTGCGGAGCTGCGGACTTTGACACAGACGGTATACATGTAGCCTACCAGACCGCTCGGCATCATGGGCACAGTCCATCTCAGTTCCATGTGACAGGTTTGCTGCGGTTGTTCCTCATGCACGCGTGCATGTGAGATGACATCAGGGCATGTGCTTGCGTGCATGCAGCGGCGTGCCACTTGTTGTTGCACTGTGGTGGTTACTGGACATGTCACAGTCACTGGGGTCGTGTTGTTGTTGTATGCACTTGTCGTCCATGCAAAGGTCCTGGTATGGGATTCCCGGGGCGGGGGTGGGAGGGGTGCAGCACCCACAGACTCCAGGCGACCTATTCATGTCCACTGAGCGGTGTGTGTGTCCATGTGCGCTGGATCCATGTCGTGTCCTGGTTGTTCGTGCAGTTCCGTCCATGTGGGTGCGATACACAGAGCCCATGCCACTGCCTCCCACGATGCATGCGGTGTTCCTGGATGTGATGGGGAACAGTGTGCATGTCCCGGTCATATCCGATGTCATGGCGATGTCGTTGATGGTGTGGTTACAGTTGCCGGTCGTTTGGTATGGCTGTTGTGGTGGTGACTGGCCAGTCCGTGCGGAAGCTGAGCATGGGTGCGGGGTTGGACTTCATAGGTCACTCGGGGAACCTGCGTTGTGGTCCGACGTATTTACAGGTTGTCAGGTATGCGATGCCGTCCAGCAGGGCTTCCATGTCATTGGTGGTGTACATGTTTGCCAGCCAATGAAGCGGATGGTGGCTGTCAAGGTGTTGTTCGTAGGTTGTCCCTTGGAGGACCATGATGGGGCATGCTGGGTGACATTCGATGTAGCTGTTCTCGATGATCCGTCGTGTGGAGGCACAGTGGTTCCATTTCAGTGCGGGTGCGATGTTGGCCACATACGCCATGCCCCCATAGGCAGAGCAGGCCCTGTCGTGTGCGTCCAGAGGGAGGAGTAGTGGTAGCAGGTCCGCCTTCAGACATGCCGGGTTGGAGAGGCATATCTCGACGGGATGCTGGTAGGGACACCTCCGACAGTAGAAGACGGGCATGACGCAGCTGAACAATGTGATGCGGTAAGTCAGTCGGTAACTTACGTTCAGCAGGGACAGGAGATCGCATCCCAATGTATGTATCGTGTTGGTTTTGTACAGCTTGAGCTGTTCGGCGTAGTTGGGTAGGTGTGTTGCGGTTGCCATTTCGCAGCGGTTCGTTGAGGTGGCGTGCTCCGGCTGTGTGTGCAGTCTGCAATGTGCACGCTCCGGGGTTGCTGTGAGCTCTGTGTAGTCGTAGGGAGACAGGACTTGTGTTCTGTTGGCTTGTTTGGAGGACACGGGCCCTCTTCCCACATGCTTCTCAGACAGTTCAAGGTCAGTGCTGTGTGACTCCTTCCAATTAACTTGCATGTGGCCGACATGGGGAGTGTTTTCTTCTTTCTTCCCCGTCCGTTGTGTGCTTCTGTGATATGCGCTATCTGCCCTGTGGTCGGTCTCCTCGGCATGCCTGTGTTGGTCTATTCTTGGACAATGGCTGTATTCACCGGCTTCTGTCGTAGGGCTGTGGTTTCGGTGTTGGAATGGAAGGTCATTCAGTGCTGTCTGCTCTCCCTTGTGTGGGCGGCAGCCTGCCTTTCCGCTCTGCGTTGGGCCTTGTGTGTGGATGTTATTCTTGGGCCACCTGTTGTCGGTCCCCGGGCTCTTTGGTGTTCCGTTTCATGTGTCTTGTTCATATGTGCAGGGTGGTATGGGTTTTTCAGTGTGGTACTGGCGTCCCTCTTCCCGAAGGGGCCCTGCTTCTCCTAGTTGGTGTTGCCGCCGCTGTGTGCTACGCCATGTTTGTTACACTGGGGTGTGTCCTGCTGTTGCGTGACTTCACTGACATGTGTGCGTCGGTTGTGTGGCGTTGGGTGTTGTCCGTGAATTGGGCGTTGGGGACATGTCTGTGGCAGGCCTGTCACGTGTCATGTGCGTTCGGGGTGGGGCTGATGTGTGTGCTGCTTGGTTGTGTCCCTGTGTCTGTGTGCGACGCATGCATGGCGCTGCGGTTGGCCTCTGCGTTGTGCGCATGTGTGGCGGCGTCATCGGCGCTTTGGGGCCGTGACGGGGTGGTTGGTTCCTAGTCCCAGGTGGTGTGTACACATGTGTTCCGCGATGTTAGGATTTGGCCTGTGTGTCATATGTGGATGCAATGGTGGATGTGTAGTGTGCACGCGCTGGTGGGGGGTTGTCCGCTTTTTCCGCCCTTGCACTGTGTGCGCTGTTTGCGTGCACTTGTTGTGTGTGTGCCTACCTGCGTCTCCGCGGTACGTTGCGTCCTTGGTGGTGCATCAGCAGAAGCATGGGAAGGGCCTGCAGTGCTGGATTCATGCCCGGGGTGCCGCTTCTTCGTTGTCCGTGCTCTGCGTCCGTGTTTCCGCCTCTCTTTCACGTGCGGTGTCTCTTTGCCGTGGGAGCCGTTTGTTTGCGGCATCGTAATTTATGCGCCGGGCGGGACGTGTTTCGTCGGACGGTGTGTGTCAGTTGTGCTGCGCCGCTACGTGTGCGGGCGCACTTTGATAGCGGACGGTGTTGCTGGCTTGCCGGCGGTGTTTGGCCTGCTTTTCGCATCGTAATTGGGCGGGCGTGTGGACTGCTGCGTGCCGGCGGTAACTGGTGGTTTTTGCATCCGCCAGCACGGCGGTTGTGCTTCCGCCCGCCATCGTAATGGGCCCCTATGAGATCTAAATTAAACAAATACTAATAAATAAAAAATATTAATTACTTTATTATAATTAAATTACTTCCCACCCAATTCCCTATAAACCCACAACCCGCTATAGAACTAAAAAACGCAAAATTTTATTAACATAAAATTAATCACTACTAAAAATGTAACATATATATTTAAAAACAAAATCAATACTTATACAAAAAAATTACATCACATGCTTTTAAAATACATACTAACTTCGATATTTTCAAAAACGATATTTCTTACCTTAATGTTGATATTGTGGACCACGATATTCTTGCTCTCGATATTCCTGTATGACGATATTTGAAACTCAATATTTTTGT
The DNA here is from genome assembly GCA_963921515.1 of Calotriton arnoldi. Classification (NCBI taxonomy): domain Eukaryota; kingdom Metazoa; phylum Chordata; class Amphibia; order Caudata; family Salamandridae; genus Calotriton; species Calotriton arnoldi. The sequence goes on from CAWUFW010009827.1 coordinate 703,819, forward strand.
ATATCGATATTTGAAACTCGATATTCTGTCTGTGCACCGTGGTAGAGGGAGTGGTACATTGGATTGTACTGTGGCAACAATGCATGCATACATTGCTGCAGGGTTTACAATAGATAGATAGATAGATAGATAGATAGATAGATAGATAGATAGATAGATAGATAGATAGATAGATAGATAGATAGATATGTTATCAACTCCTTTACATGAGGAAGGAGACCTCGACTCCTTTAGCGCATGTTCTTAGCCACAACTGTACCATTCGTTATATATGTTCCATTAGGTGGTTAATCATCATCATTTGGATAAGTAACATAAGTCGTAGACTGGAGTGGAGGAGGTGTAGAGTCCTGGTGCTAACCCCAAGTGCACAGATAGTAGCTGCAAATCCTTAAGACAAGACGCAGAGAATGGGGAGACCGTAGTGGATCATTAAGGGAGCGGAAGGATGCAATGGGAGGTTGAAGGAAGTTTGAAGGAGAAAAGCAGGTGGGCCAGAATCTATGAATATAAATGTAGAACACCTCTAATGTACTACACAATCACATCACACAACAGTAGAACAACTTTAACAGTTAAAAACTGATCAGGAGGCTGAGTGTAACATATGAACAAACCACTCTGAGAGACTGATCCACATTGGACTGTAGGGCAACAATGCACTAAAGTCAGAAGTGAGGACTTCCCTGATAGAAATTAATGCTCAGGTGCACAGTCATAGATCATGGCACACATAGGAGGGGCAAAAAAATCACCATGCAAGGTAGACCCAGATGATACAGCCTGAGCAATAAGAGTTATAAATGCACAATGTTAAAAACAACATCAAGCAAGGTCGACCCGATTTGAAATGAGTACACCTAAATAAAAGTTACAATGTAGTGTCAGGCCAGAAGTGATATGATCAAACGCAATAATGAAAGTGCAACTGTAAAGTAACCACAATGTAGGGTCTATGCAGATCTGTCATGAGTGACAGCAGCAAAGTGAGTGCAATGAGTAGTGTACAAAGTTGCATAACTTTTTCCTTGCAAAGTAACCTTACTTCTCACGAGAACTATAGTTAGTATGTATGTTACATGAAACTGGACTTCTGCATGAAAACCTGGACTTCTGCCTGACCCAATTTTCACATGTATAACCCCAAAGCATGAGATTGTTTTTTGTTTAATAACTGACATTGCTGCAATAATAAATAACACACACATCCATCTGTATTCTGTGGGTCACATGGAGAATGCATGTAGTGCATCGCAGGTCATGCAGCATACATCCAGGTTCACTGTTCCCACAATACATTTCTGCTCCAGCTGCATCTCACAGAAGAGATGTCAGCAACTGCTGTGATGCGAGTGTAACACTAAAACAATCAGAATATAGGGTATAATAATGTGCAACTTCAGCAATACAAGCAGGCCACTCATCATGTCTGGTGACCCTCAACGTCCATATACTTTATGAGGAATGGCTGTGTTACAGGACAAACCACGGGGAGAGGCAGTAGGTGTGAACTCAAGGTGTTTTTATTTATGGTTCACCAAGTGTCACTGGATATACTGCTAGGGATGGTCCAAAAGTCCGTCTCAGGCCGCTTCTTCTTTTCAGCAGGGGTTCTCGCCTTTTCGTTCTCAATCGTTTGCTCTTCTGTGGACCTCTCTTGTGTCGGGTTTCCCTCAGGGAGAAAAAGAAAGGGAGAGGCAATCAGTACTTGGACAGTCCTCCAGTATACTGTGTAACCCACTAACAGTCCCCGGACAACAGGTATATGGCTAGGTGGAGACTCAATAGGCTGCTTCACAAGGCAGGGAACAGGGGGTTGTAGAAAGAAAACAAAACACAAAATAAACAATAGTGGATGTGATGCAAGGGCGGGAAATGTTACTCCTTACGTGATCCCTATATCACCCTTCACACCCAGCCCCGGGTTCCTCCCGTCACCTGGGCTTGTGTCCTGGACCTAGCAAGATACCCAGGATCTGCCCCCTAAACGAAAGGGAATCTCTGTATTCCCTTCAGTGTGCGGACTCCTTTATAAGCCTGTGAAGTAAGACTGGGTGAAAAACCACCCGCCCATCAAACGCTCGCTTGTTCGGGGCACTTGCCTGAGGCCGTGGCTCACTGACAGAGCCACTGCTGCCTCGTCCGAAGCGCCTTCTCCAGGGAAATTGACCACCACTGGACCGCTCCGCACCTCCTTGTCTCCGGTCTGGTCCCCCCTCTCCGCCCTTGTCTCCGCTGGCTCCCGCTGTTCCGCTGTTCGCCGTCCTTTGTCTCCTTCGCCACTGACTGCCCTCTTCTCCTCACCTGGCGTACTTGTAGTCACTTCCGGGGTTGGCTGAGGTACTGGGATCCGCCCCTCCACGGACACCGAACACACCTTTGCGGTACTCCCGGGGCACCGGTAGTCATCCTCCGAGGGCGCCCTGTCACAGGCTGTAAAACAAGTTTAACGATAAAGCAATCACAATACAGGGTTGATGTGAGATAACCACAATACCAGGATTTAGCAAATCATTTACAGAGCAAGGCTATCTCAAAGGTAATGTACAAGGATATCAAAGAAAAATGTAAGAATGACAGAGTATTACTGCAAACAAATAAAGCAAATAAGTAGGTGTTAGACCTGGTATCCTTGGCATGGTTTTCCCCTGTATTTTTGCCTCTGCCTCCTGTATTTTTGCTGTGTGCTGAATTTTGTTTTTGCTGGTCTAGGTGTTTTGGGTACTTTGCCACTGCTGATCAGTGCCAAAGTGCAACTGCTCCCTCTGTAAATTGTGAATATGGATTGGCGTTTCCATGATTGGCATATTTGACTTATCACTAAGTCCATAGTACAGTGCACTGGGTGTGCCCAGGGCCTGTAAGTGAAATGCTGCTAGTGGACCCGCAGCACTGATTGTGCCACCCACACAAGCAGCCTTTCAAAGGGGTCTCAGACCTGCCACTGCAGTGTCTGCATGCAGTTTCTACTGCCATGTTGACCTGGCAAGTGCATCCACTTGCCAGGCCCTAACCTTCCCTTTTCTTACATGTGAGACACCCCTAAGGTAGGCCCAAGGTACCCCTGTGAGCAGAGTGCAGTGTATGTGAAAGGTAGGACATGTCCTGATGTGTGTAACATGTCCTGATAGTGAACTGCAGTGAATTTCGGTTTCACTATTGAAAGGCTATCTGTCCCATAGGATAGAATGGGAGTTTATTTATAACATCTTATACATATAACTTCCCATTGGGGGAGATAGGGAGGTAAAGTTTAGTATGACTGAACTCAGAATATAAAGATGCATCTTTTAGTAAGGATTTTTTTTACATTGTGTGTTTGAAAATACCTCTTTTAGAAAGTGGGTATTTTCTTGCTTAGCCATCCTGTGTGCCTCTGCTGGGTTGTGTATTGACTGCCTGGCATTGAAGTGACAGGGTCCAGGGATGCGCATTCACTGTAGACAGCCACTGGGGGGGGGGGTTTGAGGTGTGTCCTGCCTTTCCTGGATGAGTCAGGGCTGGGCTGAATAGACCTGGGCTGCATTTAGAGCTGGGGGAGGAGATTTCCTTTCACCTGAATGGGCCTGGCCTGCCTTACACAATGCTGTCTCCACCTCCTGCCAGGAAGCTGGCCCAGAGAGCACAGAACTGGTTGTGGCTGAGCACAGAGCCTCTCTGCCACAGGAGAACAAAGAGAAATGCTGTATAAATATTGGGGCCCTGACCCCAGAAATTTGGATCACTGCTGGAATTCAGGAGGAACCTTTGCCAAGGAGAAGAGCTGGAGAAACTGAAGGAGAAGTACTGTCCCTTTGCTGTGTGCTGTCTGGGGTTGGCCTGCAGTGGCTGGTTCTGCCAAGGAAAGGACAAGGACCTTGCTGTGTGTTGTGTCCCCTGTTTGAAGAAGATCTCCAAGGGCTTGAAGTAGAGCTTGCCTCCTGTTCTGAAGTCTCAGGGACCCAAAGACTTCACCCCCAGCTCCCCTGAACTTCTGACTTGCCAAGAGGTGCTGTTGCTGAGTTGGGCCTCTGGAGGTTGTTCCTGCTGTTGGGAACTGGAAAAGAGATGCAACTACGAGAAGCGCGACATATACGCACCTGTTTCCGACACATCGCCGCCGCGCGGGAAGAATTTCCATGCATCGCCATCGTGCCGCTGAAGAACCCGACACAGCGCCTGCCCGCGGCTGGAGAAATTACCACATGCCGCATTGCGTGCACCGATCTTTGAAGTCCGAGATCACCGCACCGATTCCGACGCAGGCCCTGCTCTGCTGCTGCAAGAACCAAAGCATCGTGGGACTGCGGCTGGAGAGACCAACGCATCCCCGATCCCCATGCATCACACCGGGGCGCCAAATCTACAAGGACACCGGAGCCGCAGTAAGAAACCAACGCATCACCTCCCCGCACAGTAAGAAACTGACGCATCACCTCCCTTTCAGTAAGGAACCGACGCATCACCTCCCCTGCGTGGCAGTAAGGAACCAACGAGTCACCTCCCCAGGATTAAGGAACAAATGCATCACCTTCCCTGTGCGTAAGGAACCAACGCATCACCTTCCCTGTGGCTGTTTTTGTTTATGATTTTGACGCATCCAAGGTACTTTGTGTTGAAAGTGCCTCATCTATAGTTTGCTATAGACGGAACTGTTTTTACCTTCTAAGAAGTACATTTTGATTACTGTATTGTGGATTTTTGTCATTTTGGTCTTGTTTGGTTTAGATAAAGATTACTTATTTTTCTAAACTGGTGTGGTGTCCATTTGTAGTGTTTTCACTGTATTACTGTATGTGTGCACAATTGCTTAACACACTGCCACTGAGATAAGCCTGTCTGCTCATGCCAAGCTACCATGGGGGCGAGCAGGGGTTATTTTAGAAGTGTATCCCCCTTACCCTGACTAGGAAGAAGGGTCCCTACTTGGACAAAGGTGCAAACCATTTCCAACTAAAAAACCCAATTTCAAACAGTAGGTAAAGTATCAGTGGAGTGGGTTGTTGTGGTTTTGGTGAAGGAGAATTGAAAGGGGTTGTAGCCTATAACACTTTACAGACTATAAGAGGCCTAAATTGGGGAGATATGCCAGGGAGTCACCCTTCACCTCATATGCTCTTTGGAAGAGGGTGCCAGAAGTCTAATGTTATTTGCACTCCACTGGGAAACGAGTGGGCAGGGAGGGAGGGGTAAGTGGCGGGAGAAGGCACATGTGTGCAGTCACTACAGCATGCTACGATTGTTTGGAGGGGATCAAACAATCCTAGTAGTGACACAAAATGGGGGGGATGTATTGAGGGTAAAAGGAGCGAAATTGAGGAGGTGAGGCTCATCCCAATCCAAGGGGAGTACAAGGGAGAGGGGTTCTAGGTGGTAAAGCCTAACTAAGGGGCCTATTACGATGGCGGTCGGAAAACCTCCCCAACCGCCATGGTAGCGGGAAAAGACCGCCCGCATGCACCGCGATATCACTGCCGGTCGAATTATGATGACCCGCGGTCGAAATCCGACCGCAGCGGTCTGATCGCAGGCCTTAACATTGCGGCGGTTGCTGCTGCCCGCAGCACCGCCGCGATGCCGAAAGGAGCATGTCCTGCATTTCACTGCACTGCGTGGCAGGCACTGCACAGTGCCTGCCACCTGGTACAGGAAAATGTAGGGGGGACCATGGGTACCCCCCAGTGCACCCACACCCCCCAACACATTGGGGGCCCGCAACGGGCCCCCGGAAGACAATCTCCGCATGCCTTTCCATGGCGGTTTGACCACTGAGGAAAGGCTGGCTACCGCCGGCATCATAATCCTGCCGGCGGAGCCTGCTCTGCACCGCCACCATTATCCCGGTCCTGCTCCATCTGCCCGGCAGGAGTGCGGATGGCAACTGGCAGAAAAGCGGCGGTCGGAATTTCCCACTGCCACAGTCACCACCGCCATCCTAATTTGACAGGCGGTTTTCTTGGTTGCGATCGCGGGCGGATGTCCACCGCCGGTCCGGTAATAGACCCCTAAGGCCTTTTAGGAGGTGGCCAGAGGTTTCTATAACGTGACTCCAGCTGTCAACTTCGAACAAAGGCATGGCGTTCAGACAATTACCTTGAAGGAGAGGAGAGGAGGGGAGAGGTGACAACCATGGAGCCACCAAGAATCCTGTCCACCCATCCCCCTGACACCGGTGATCCAAGGATCTGGACATCCATATTTCCATCATGTACTATCACCGTTGCCAAATGTGGTGATCCATCTGCCGCTGTAGATTGGGTAGCAGAACGGTTGTTATACGTTGAGCTAGCAAGGCATCTTGGAAGACTCAGTGACAGAGTTGGAAGTGTCTCTGCTCAACAGACCTTCTAAGCTAATAGAGACACAGACTGAAAAAACATAATTTGTGTCACATTTTCAATTACTGCCTTCTCTACCTTAGCACTACTGGTTGATAAAAAATGTATTCCCGAGTCTAAATGTGAATGTAAACAGGGACCAAGAGCTGATAGGAGGACATTGAACCTTAGCGCCCTAGCAGAAGGCCCTTTTACCTTCCCAAAACGACTCTGTAGCAGAATAAAAAGCTCAAGGTTTTCAGACACTGTTCATGCATTATTCATGGCAACAAACTTCAGCAGAGAATAAAAAAGAGTGATTTTAGAATTAGATATACATTTTAATGATGTTTTTGAAGTTTATATTGCTATCAACTGGTAGTTGTTTCGAATTAGCATAACAACTTATTTCTTCATTCTCATTTGGGGCTTAGTTGGTAAAGGTCTTGAAACCTGCATTAAGGCAACATTTTCCTAACTTAGGTGGTAATATTGAAAATGCTGTGGAAATTCCAGTTTTGTGTTTGCACTCTTGCACTTGGCGATTGCCTATGCCTTTACATAGTCCTGCAACAAGGCATTGCATAAGTGGCCCTGCTTCTCATGTCAGCCTCTAATGGTTGCCTTGGAGCTTACACTTTCTACAGTTTTATCAGTTGTTCTGTCATTACATTGTTTTATTTAAAACATGTAGTGCTTATTAGTGGCGCAATATGACTGGAAAATGTCCATTTGTGCATATATTAAACACACTGTGACTTGAATACAAATAGCTCTAGTGCCTTTATTTGAGAATATAACAATATGTTCTCTCAACATGCTTTACAAATATTTGTAGATAACGTTGTCATGAGCCTGCTTGCTGAGGCCAAGCTATCTGCACCTCTGTTCAGATGAAGAAAGGTTTTTGGCAAACCAGGGCATTTTTCTCCTAAAAGGATAGTCGATCTAAACAGCCAAAGTCTTAAATGAGCTGTTGTGTGCAAACACAAGCATGCAAAAAAAGGCAGTGTGGGTGAGCAGTTAGGCTTATCAGAAGGCTGTATTAAGCATTTTTTGTACACACTCAGGCAAGAAATGATTACGCACACTCAATGACTAAATCTGAGACTAATTGTTTGTAAAAATATTACTTTTTGTATGTTTATTACTTAGAACCAAAGATACATTGTTGCAGTAAAATACGTTTTGAAATATCACAGTTCTTCAGTATAAAAAGTGGGCACCACATTTTTCAAACAGTTCAATGTTAACCTATGGAAGGAGAACAGTAATGCAATTTCACATGTAAGTACACAACTTACAATTCCAGTCTTCGGGTCTTAGGATCAACACTGGGCAAGGGTCAGGTAGGTATAGAGAATGCACCACCAGCGACCTTGGGGCGGCCGGTTGCAGAGGTCAAATTCGGTCACTGGGGCCCAATGTTAATCAATGGAGCCAGGGGGTACTCAAAGAGGTGCTGGTTGAAGGTTGGTAAAATCGGAGATGGGGGTCAATCTCTGGGGCTTTAGACAGCACTGGGGGGCACAAGGCAGCACCAAACACACACCCTCAGCGGCACAGAGGCGGCCAGGTTCAGAGTGCCAACACAGCATTGGGCGCCCAATACAAATCAATAGAGAATGACGGTTTCAAACAAAGGCTGCAGGCTCGGACCAGAAAGCTGAACGAAGGGAACCGGTGGCTCTGGAGGTAAGCTGGGGTGCTGAGGAACTCAGAGACACTGGTTTTACCCGTTAATTACGGATAAGAAGCCTCACCTCAACCTGGCAACAGCTCAGGGGAGAGGCACCGCTCTGTCCGTCGGTACCCCGGGCGGTACAGAAGCTGCGACCGGAGGCTTCTTATCCATAATTAATGGGTAAAACCAGTTAATTATGTTTACCAAAAGTGGATTACTGGTTTTGTAACTATTTCTATTACTTTTTACCTTGACTACCTTTCACAGTCTCACATAGCCTACGCAGTAGCACTTTGTCTATAGGTCCTGAAGAAGGCCGTGACACCTTTCCGGGTCGACTTGGCCGAAACATGTAGACCTGTTTCATCCGTCACATACAGTGACTATCTTTCCATACTGCAGGTGCACTATTTTTAATCCTAACACTAGGAGTGAGCCAATAAAGTTTTTTTCATTCTTAGTAGTTAGTTTTAGCATCAATTAACTCACACTTTGAGATTCTTTTCTCTGCACTGCGCCCTTTACCCAACCTGTTTTATGTTTCACATCTCGAGGATTTTAGTATATCCTTTATAGAGTAGGAATCTTAAAACATCCCTGAGCTCCTCCCTCACAGTGAGGGGGTTGTAGCCCTTGGCGGGGCTAGGAGTCTCCGCCAAGAGGAGACTCCCAGGTGATGAAGCATGCCACCTCGGTGGGTGATGGGATTTCGTCCTAATTAAAGGACTCCCCCACTAGCAACAAGCTATCTCTGCTGTAGTCCCCTTTAGGTGCTTTCTAGCACTTCAGACCCAAGGATTCTTTGTGTTTTGCATTTTTGTTTATATTAAAAGGTCATCTGATACTCCTGATGTTGCTATTCAGGTGTAGGTAATCACCTAAGATAGCGTATTCCATCCAAAAGAACTGGGGCCCCCCACCACTTACTTCGTCAAAGCCGCCTCTGGTCAGAATCACCTACTTCTCTCCCTGGAGACCGCATACTGACTGTGGCATAGCCTGCTCCCGTATTTAAAGCTCGTTATCGACCAAGCGGCGGGAAAGACAGGCAGGATTTGGAGGCCGCTGGGCCCACAGGACGAGTCGCTTTCTGCAGCAGATTTCTCCGAGGGCTGCAGACAGACAAAGTCAGTTGTCGTCAGCAGTCTTCACTACTGGTATGGCTCTTCAGTCGTTCTTCTTCTTTACGTTGCCAGGAATTGAAGGACTAAGGTTCAGTGGTGCCCCTAAATACTCAATTTAGGGGTGTTACAGGTGCTGGAAGGTAGTAGCCAATGGGCTACTTACCTTTAGGGTGACTATACCTTCTGTATGTCCAATCCCTTTGGGGAGGGGGCATACCCATAATCCTATTGGCTGAAATTCTCAAAAACAATATGGAGGATTTTTAAAGGAGGGTGGTCACTTCAGCTCAGGACACTTTAGAGCTGGTCCTGGCTGAGAGGGGACACACCTTTCCTGCTTACTAATTTTCTTGCTGACCTTGCTGCCAAAAGTGGGGCTTGGTCAGGGGGGCGGTTTCTCCACTTGCTGGAGAGGCCCTGGCTAGCATAATAAAGGGCAGGAAGCCTTTGATGCTCACCACCCTTAAATGCTGTTCCTGCTTTGGGGTAGGTGTGAAGCACCTCCACCCAGAGCAGGCTTTGTTTCTGACCCACGAGAGCACAAGGATCCCACCTCAGGGGGTCAGAAACATGTCTGGAAGTGGCAGGCTGAAGAAGACCAGTCAGCCACACACTAGTGGTTTGGTAGGTTTTCAGGGGGCACCTCTGAGGTGCCCTCTGAGTGCATTTATTAATTAATCCACAACTGTTATCAAAGTAGAATCATTAATCTAAGATTTTTGGTCCCAAACATCTTGGGATTCGGTGAAGCCATCATGGAGCCGGGGAACTCGTATTGACAAGCTCCCAGCCCATGTACTCATTATGGCTTCACTATGCACTTATAGTTATAATGTCTAAGAATGGACTTAGACACTATAGGGGCATATCTGCTCATGCAGTTAGGCCTTCAGAAGAGGTATAGTGCACCCTGCATTAGGGCTGTAGGGCCCGCTGTTGGGATGGCTTACCTATGCCTCTTGCAGTGCTGGCAGGCCTGGCGCACAAGGAGGTGTGCCAGGTCGACTCTTCACTTTTAGCTGCACCAAAACACGCAGGCTGCAGTGGCAGTGTGCATGTATTTGGTGAGGGGTCTCTTAGGGTGGCATAATACATGCTGCAGCTCTTAGAGACCCTCTCTGTTCACAATGCCCTTGGAACCACTGGTACCTTTTACAGGGGACCTATATGTGGGCCAGAGGTGTGCCAATTGTGGGAACAAAGGTATAATTTTGGGAAAAAACACAGGCATTAAGAACCTGATTGGCAGCAACCCAGTGGACAGTCAGTCAGAATCAGAACCAGAATCAGAACAAGCTTTATACGATTTTTCGATATAAAATCATAAAAGCAAAAAAAAGGTTAAAAGCACAATATCTTTTTTGTTAAAAATACATTTCATATCACAAATAATGATCAATACAGTACGTCAAGGATTCAAATTAATCGTGGGGTTTCAGAAACATATACCCCTATAGATTTTTAGATCAGAATAGTTTTTCTAGCTTTCACAATACTTTTTAAAAAACAGGCAATTGCATTTTCTAAAAATTGCAAAAATAGAAATGCTGATTTACATTGTGTCCATCCCCCTAATCTTAAAATTGCTAAAATCCACCTCTTTCTTTGTATTTTATAAAATTTACAAAATAAAACCACATGAATTGATGATTGCTGGGACTGATTATCACATGGGCAACTCAGTCAGTCAAAGTTGGATTCAGAGTCAATCAAATAGTGGGGGGGAACCATGCCAAAAGGAGTACTTTCCTACAATGGAGCTTTGCCATTCATTGTCAGTAAAGTGGTGTGAAGTCTCTATTTCTTATTCACATCACATCCATTGATGAAACAGACTCAAAATAATAAAAATAAAAATGAAGAGCGTCAGGGATCCATGGTCCTGAGGAAAGCCGCTGACTTGTCTGGGTTTTATAGCTAGCCGAAACATGTCCACAGATAGATGTAGGAATAATTGAATTCCTAGCATCTCATCTTGGCTTTTAATTTTACCAGTGGCGGCCTGGGCGAATACTCTCTAGCAAGATACGCCCCATGCCCACTGCGTCCTATATCACCAAGATTGTGGACTCTCAGGCCACGGCTCGCTATGATACCCCTTCGATTTCGTGGTGCTTCTTGGACTATTATGCTCGGTTGTACCCGGCAGGGACCACCCCTGATCCAAATGAACTACATCAATACTTTGACGACATAGCATTGGCGTGGTTGTCTGATGCGCACCGCGAATACTTTAGCCATCAAATAACTGAGGATGAGCTTCGTGAAGCCATCAACTCCCTGCCAAATAACAAAGCGCCGGGCATTGATTGGCTACCGGGCGAGTTTTAAAAGGAGTATAAAGATTTGCTGCTACCGCATTTAGCGGCCATGTATGAGGAGGCTTATGAGGATGGCATGCTGCCCCTGTCGATGCGTGAGGCGTTGTTGATCACCCTACTTAAGCCTGATAAAGATCCGACCCACTGTGAATCATACCGTCCACTCTCACTAATCACCATGGACGTCAAGATTCTAGCTAAAGTTATAGCCCTAAGATTGAAACCATTAATGCAAAAGTTGGTCCTGCCAGACCAGGCGGGATTCATCCCAGCCCGATCCACCACGCAAAACTTACAAACCATATTTGCCATGTACCACCATATAAATCCTGAACTGTCGGCTGCGGCGGCCCTTTTGGACGCAGCGAAGGCGTTTGATTCGGTTGAATGGCCCTATATGTTTTACGTACTACGGCGTATGGGTTTCCCAGAACCCTACCTGAAATGGATAGCGTTGTTATACACGGCACCATGTGCAAGACTAAGAATCAATGGTGTCACGTCTGCTCCCTTCCATATTCACAGAGGAACGAGACAGGGATGCCCCTTGTCGCCTTTGCTCTTCACGTTAGCACTGGAACCATTGGCCTGCAAGATATGCCAGAGACACGCCGCTACGGCGCTGCAGTTCCAGTTACGTCCGATTAACATATCGCTCTATGCGGACGACATGGTTTTGTATACTAGATATCCGGACCAAAATTTTAAATGCGCTCATTCGAGAATATATTAAGTTCGCATACTTTTCGGGCCTATGTATTAACTGGGACAAATCGGTGGTCATCCCGCTCACTCCCTCGACGACCAAGCCGTCCCTTGATTACCCGCTGCAGTGGCAGACTGACCCTGTTAAATACTTAGGTATCTGGATATATCGTAATACTGAAATAGTGATACGTGAAAATTACGGCAGGGCTGTATCCAAACTGGAGGACCAGGTGACTAGGTGGATCCGACTACCCCTATCGCTCGCCGACAGAATTGCGTTGCAAAACATGATAGTGCTGCCTCGGTTTCTATACTTATTTATGAATATCCCTGTCTGGCTGCCACGGGCCCTGTTTGCCAGATTGTGCACGGTACAGCTCCGCCTAACCAGGGCAGGAAAGCACGCAAGAGTGGGCTGGAAGGAATTGACAAGACCCTACACCCAAGGCGGCTTTGGTGCCCCAGACCTGCAACTATACTACTATTGCGCACAGGCACAACATGCACACTATTGGCTACAGTCACATGGCCACGTGCCACATATCGCGGTGGAACACGAAAGTATGCTTCCAACTCCCCTTCTTTCACTTATATCCTCTCCCAGACACTATGCCTCCAACCTGGAGATACACCCAGCAATTTGCACCTCGAGGGCCTGGCATACACTAGCGAAGCGGGCACACAAACTTCCATCATATGCACCAGCACTTCCCCTCCGACATCACCCACAACTTACGGTGACACAAGAGCAGAAAATGGCACAGGAATTACATGAGATGGGACTCCGTACCATGGGAGACATCTTTCCGAACAAATAATACATATCGCAAGGCGCTGTGGCCTTAAGCGCATTTCGCACCACTTTAAAAGTTTTTGCATATTTACTACTACGCATGGAGATTAAAGCCTTGTACTACTCCTTCCCGGCTGAACCGCCAATACATAATGCGCTGCAGGCACTTCTGACATCCACTACGCGACGACGTCTAGTTACAAAATTATATACCACGTCACAACAGGAACAGTTTCGTGCGGTGGTCAGACCCCTAGCTAGATGGGAGGCAACTTTAGACATGTCCATTCTCAAAGCAGATTGGGACTTTGGGTGTATGCAATTACAACTGCTCACGTCTAATTGCAACCTGAAAATCATTCATTTTAAGTTTATTCATCAGATATATTATACACCTAAGCAGCTACACGCATATGGACTAAAGACTGACGACCGTTGCCTACGATGCCAGGCCCCCGGCGCTGACTTTTTACATATGGCATGGGCATGTATAACACTTTAATCCTACAGGCAGGATGTCACTGACACTCTCACGCATATGCTAGGGGAATATATTCCAAATGCGCCTCTGGTGTGCCTGCTGGGTATCTATAAGATTAAACTAACGCGGAGACGCAGGTTCTTAGCGGTGGCACTCCTACTGGCAAAGAGGAGAATAGCAATGAGATGGGGCAGTAAAGAGACACCAAAACACATAGATTGGATCAAAGACATGTCTTATTGTAAAGCACAATTAGACACGTATGCAGAAGCCATACCTCAATCCTCTAGACCATGCGATTTCTGGGACCCACTAGTGGGACTGATTCCGAGTGTAGGATGGCATACAGGCATGATACGACGCATGCAGTATAAGGCTCATCATGAATTTTTGAGGGCCGACAACTGGGCCTCTATGTATATATCTGTACTGGGTGTGGTATCGATGCTCTCTGATAATTCTGTTTCATGGTGTTTGTTGATACATCTTTTTTTTTTTCTTTTCTCTTTTAACGTGCTATTGGTTGTTTTGTCAACTCATTGTCGCTAACGGCGGAAAATTGAAGCATGCTATTGTGAAACCCTGCTGTATACAATACCATCGTACTTACATGTGCTTGCAAACTGTGCAGATGTACTGTTTGACTGACCACAAAAAATAAAATAATAAAACAATTTTTTTTTTTACCAGTGGCACCCTGAATATCATTTGTGAGGTGATCCATTAGATAATTTTAAGCATATAAATCCTGAATCCTAACTTCTATTTACGAATTTTCTCTGCAAGATCTTCTTACATGTTTACATATTCGGGGATACTATCTGTCTAAAAGAGTAGAGAACCTTGTTTTCAAGCATAGTGAGGGTACTGCAAAGGAATACTCTTAGAATACATGTCTACTCCACAATATAGTCTTAGTCTTTGTTCAGTGTACATTTTGTTTGTATTTATGATAAGTTGGGAGGACGTTTTAGAAAACCCTCCTTTCCTCTTCCTTGCTTTCTATGTGGACAGTATGATAGTAGTCATCAACCTCAACAACTTGGTCTTACTTAGCAAATGGGTGCACTGACATGAATGAGGACAAGCGACCTGCATGTAAAGAAAATATAATTCTTTATTTTCAGTAAACAATTCAAAAAGGCCTGCTTCCTGCAGGGCTAATCTCTGACATGGCTTACCTCTGTGCTGCCCAGCAATAAATAAAGTACCAGACATTTATTTGCTTTTCTTAACACTACTCTCTTCATTTGCAGATTGGCTCAGGTTTATGAGGAAGCTAGAATAGTGACTCTCCTCTTCAGGTGTGCAAGACTCAACACATGGGTCCACATGCATTGCCCCAGTGCAAAATGATTGAAATATCCAGTGCAATATTCAAGTTGCCATACCACATCTTGATGTGCTCTTGGTGGAAATACAAAATAGTTCTCAGAAATATTTTCAACAAACGTATTATTTAACATTATAAAATAAAAGAGACCATAGACTATTTTCTTGTTGAATTTAAACAAAAATACAAACAATAATATATTGTGAGAAGGGCAGTGCTTAATTGGAGCCGGTGGTTGCTGGTGGGGGGCACTGGCACTTATTTTTGGGGACCAGCACTTATTTTTCCTCATCAGATATTCCCTGAGAGCAAAAGAAGGAAACACAGAAATCAGAAAGACGGAGGAGGACAAAGACAGAAAAAACGTCAAAAAGGGAGAAAGAAGGAACGTGCAAGGTCAAGTCAAGTCAAGTCAAGAAAGCTTTATTCGATTGTGAGCAAACAATCATAAAAGCACAATAGCAGCATTTCATAAATGTTAAAATTCATATAAAATTCATTTAAACAAATTGATTAAAATACATTGTAAAAAATAAAACATTGTTACACTTCACAGACTTTCCTGAGATTTAAGTTAGCAACATTTAAAACAGAGGCAATTGTTTCCTTAGACACAAAACTTTTTTTTAAAAGTTGCCATCCTAAAAACAATATGTACATTGTCTAGTTGTTGTAATGCCATTTTAGCACGGGGACTATGCACATTCTCCTGGCATTAGAATACAATTTACAAAAAAGAATAACATGAATCAAGGTCTGCTTAGAGGTTTTATCGCAAGGGCACAGCTGTAGGGCTTGGGACCAGTCATTCGCTTTGGGCAGAGTAACTAATCTATAAAAAATTCCCACGCGGCAGCGAGTTAAAAGGAACCTGTCAAAATCACTCAGGTCTAAGGTGAGGTAGGGTTGGATATTAAAAGTAATTAAAATCAACTGGTTATGGAGAATTGTAGGTTTTACGATTTCAGTTGATAGTCTGGCGGTGTCTAGTAGGGACAAACCCTTTGCTTTTAATTCCTTCCTAGTTATTTCCCTGATGATACTGGGATTAGTAAAGTACTGTGGGTAATCAAGATCTTGAAAAACCTTCGAACATAGTTTATCCATGGGATCTTCAGAGCCCCATCCAGTTTCAGAACGTCCAGAACGATATCTCTGTTTAATTTTGTCTCTTCCTTTGTCTAGAGTCTGTCTCATAACAGCACAGGCTCAAGTTTTATTAGGTCTGAAACAAAGGAGAGGCCCAGCTCCGCGTGACAAATGTTCGCGGAAGTGCCGTTCGGGACAGATAAAATATATTTTAAGAAAGAATTTTCTATTCTTTGAATGGAAAGCAAATCAACTGGTCCCCAGACCCCAGTCCCGTAAATTGCAGCTGAGACACATTTATCTTTATAGATTTTGATAAGCGCCTCAGGTGGTCTTTTACCAAGTTTAATTGCAAAGGCTCTAAGGGCAGATGTAGTATGCAATAATGCCAATTTTTTTTGCCGACACCGCCTGTGACCAGGAGTCATTGTGGGCAAAAAGAATGCCCAAGTATGAAAATTTCTTAGTGACCCCGATCTTTTGTCCTGACACAAATATATCTTTAGGCTTTTTAATGCCAGAACCGCAGCGCATAATAAAAGTCTTAGAGGAATTAATTCTTAGGCCTAGCTCATTCATAAACCTGGAAAAGCTATCCAATACCCTCTGCAGTCCTATATTGGTTCAGGACATCAGTACCGCATCATCTGAGTAAAGGAGGGCTGGGATAGGTCGTCCCGCCACTTGGGGAAGTCGTGATTATCATTTAAAAGGGCCTCTCCCAAACCATTTATATACAGGTTAAAAAGAAATGGAGCAAGGACGCAGCCTTGCCTGACTCCACTTTTGATTGGAAAGGGAGCCGAACGTTCACCCAGCAGGCCGAAACGCACACGTGCGTTGGCATCACTATAAAAACGTTTAAGAAAATAAATAACCTGTGGATCAACCCCCATCACTTTTAAAGTTGACCAAAGTTTGTTGTGAATCACGCAATCAAAAGGGGCTGTGGGATCAAAAAAAGCTAAAAATAATTCCCCACCTTAGCCCTAGTGTATGTACCAACTAAAAGAGACAGGTTCAAACCCTGCTCAACGGTTCCTACACCGCTCGAAAGCCATATTGCAGGTCCGACAGAACAGAGTTCTCTTCTGCCCATGCCTGGAGGTGTTCCAGAATTATTCTGCCTGCTACTTTTGTTATAGCATCGAGTAGCGAGATGGGCCTATAGCATGACGGATCCTGTCTGTCCCCCTTTTTAAAAATGGGGACAATAGTTGATTCTACCCAAGTGGGTGGAACGTCGGCTTCGCAGCTAGCATTTAGAACTTGTGTCAAGAGAGGTCCCCACAAAGCAGTGTCAGATTTAAATAAGTCTATTGGTACCCCATCGGGACCCGGTGCCTTGCCGCCCTTGCTGACAGACAGGGCCCGCACTACTTCATCCAGAGTAAACATTAGTGCATTAGCTTGGGAGAGGAGGTTCTGATTGCAAACATCCTGGGCGGAACAGTCCATCAAAACAAGGTTTCCCGTACCCTGATATACCTGAGTAAAGTGTTTAATCCATTGCTCCTCAGTTATTGCTATTTCAAGTGATGGACTGTCCTCTCTAGACAAGAAAGGGGACCTAACAGCTTTCCAAAAAGCCGCGCTATCATTAAGCACTGACGCAGTAAGTAATGCATCCCACAACTCCTTCTTAATAGTGACTTTCCTATCCCTAATTGCTAGTTTGTATACATCTCTAGCCGCCTTTACCGCAATGTTGTTTCTTGAGGTTCTATGTAAAACCTTTTAAATTGGAATAGGCTTGAGTGCACCTAGAATCAAACAATCCTTTATTAGGGCCCTTGGTATTTCTGCGTAAGGTTAAAGATTCTCTAACGGCATTCGAGATAGCCTGAAATGAAGCTTCTGAGGTGGCTATATCACTCAGGCATATCTCTATCGCTGGTTTAGTTTTACCCACTATTGATTTGACCAGCGCATCTTGATCCACCATATACCAACGCAAGGAATACCCGTTGGTGCTCTTTATGGCTAGGTTACCTGGCAACGGATTGTTCTTTTTCGATCTTGAGATTATGTTGGGCGGAAGTGAGAACACTAGACACATAGGGAAATGATCACTAAGGGAATTTTCAGACACATAAAAAGAATGGAGAGTGTGTGCATTGCTGTTGGAGACTAGAACATAATCAATAGTAGAGCAGAGGCCCCTACCATTGAATGTGCAAGGCATAGGCGCAGGGGTTGAGCAAATTTCATTAGCAAATCCCAGATCAAGGGTGAAGATAAGCTCGTTGAATTGTTCACCCAAAACAGAATGTCGAAAATGGGATACGCATACCCCTTCATCATTTAACGCTTCACATAGTTTATTCCCAGCATTAGCACATAAGGTACAATTAAAATCTCCGGCCAAAATTAGCATTAAATCTTTACTTCTGTCTACATTTTTTAGCGATTTTAACATGTTAATAATCACAACTCTCACATTATCAGAGGAAATGTTATTGTATAAATTAATAACTACGATCGAATGCGTAGAATCTAAATCCAGTTTAACTAGTTGATAGTACTTATCATGTGCATACAGTGTTATCTTTTTAGAATTTATAATGCTCGATATGAATATACAAAGGCCGCCCTTAGCCCTACCACTCAAACTGCTGACTGCTGGCGTATGATAAGTCCTATAGCCATTCAGATGGATCGCCTCCTTAGTCCAGGTCTCCTGAAAGCACAGGATCTCAAACTGGCTAATCAGTTCTCCCCATAGAGGAGTATTTAACTTAGAGGATATACCAGCGATGTTCCAAGAAAGAACATTGCAAGGATCAGTTTTACTACTCACAGGGTATGTAGCTATATCTGTCCTGGTTGCAACCTCAGATATATTATTAGGGGGTAAAGCAGTATTTGGGGGATCCAGGGGATCATTAGATGGTGTGATTCTCCCCTCTGGCTTTTTTTGAGCCTCTGGACTAACACAAAGTTTGGGGCGACTGGGAGACAGGCCAGCTAAATCCTCACTGGGAGGGCTAAGAGATAGCCCCACACTGAGTCCTTCCACAACAGAGTTTACAGGTACTCGAATTCTCGAATACAGTCAATCTATATCCTCCAGTGAGCGCAAAGCATCAAAGCGATTAGACACTGGGATTGGGAATCTAGGCTCCCTAAAACTCCTCGAATGGCCTCCCAAAGAAGTGGTACCTCGGGGTTCAAAGGGGTTCGGAGGTTTATAAAAATAACCTAATGGTAAAATGTATATGTCATTAGGATTGATGGGCCCGTAATTACTCCTATCCAGGATTGTGCGCACCAGGAGAGGTGAGCTGAAGGTTAACACAACGCAATCCCCTTGTAGATTCTTCCCTGAGGGGCCAACCCATCCTATTCTTCGAGCCATTTTAAATTCAGTGAAGAGAGAATTGCCTAGACCGGTTCTTAGACCCAAATAATGGATGCCCAATGTTCAAAAGTATTATGGGATAAGGGAGGGACATTTGCCAAAACCACTGTATAGGGGGTAACAGCTGGAGGCAAATGTAGGGTCGATGGAGGGTGGTTGGGAGACTCAAAGTGGTCCCTAAGGGCAGTACCACTATCACTATCTTTGAGCGGACCAGATGACCTAGGAGATGGTGCTCCACTCACTGCATCAGAAAGATTACTGAGATGTTCCGCAGGAGTTTCTTTTTGAGGGAGGGGCTGCCTAGTGCGAGCTAAAATATTGGCTACACATGATTCATTACATTTAATGATGTTCCTGCCCATTGGCTGCTCATTTATAATTCTACTGGAATGACCAGCCGCTATGACAGCCTCTCTATTATTTAAATTGGAGGAACTTAGTTTGGGGCTATGTGATAATGCGGGTAAATGTATATGACTAATGTGTTCCTCCACCTTAGCTAACCTAGCTTCAATGGCAGAAATTTTTAGCTGAATGGGTTCCAAAAGAGTTGTCATCATAGTTTCAAGTCTGCCCCAAAAATTCCCGACTTGCAAACTGTCAGGAGGGTTATTTAGCTCATTAGAGTTAATAACAGTCGTTTGGCCCTCGTTACGCACTCTAGGGCTGTCTGGAATTTCTACAGCCTTTCCATTTAGACTCAGCCCAGGTTTGCTCTGCTTCCGGGTGTTCCTAGTCTTCCTTTTATTGGGCGGGGACTTTGTAGTGGGGGCTATCCTAGGCTTAATATTTTGCCCTCTGGTAGTAACTGTGGGCCTAATGGGGCTAAATTCTTACTCAGAAGATGACAAGGGCACAATATCTACTGGAAGATCTTCTGTAGCGTGTTGAATAGAACCAGACAGGGAAAAAAGAACATCAGTGTTAGTCAGCACACGAGGTTCGGTGAGCACAGGCGTCATAGAAAGTCTACTGGGAGGGGCAATCGACTCTAGTGACAACCTCCGCTCCGTGAGTTTAATTTCATTTATAAGCACTGATTCTGCCCTCTGTAGGAAAGCGTCCAAAGTGCCTACGGCCCCCGGGCAATTGTTTGCTTTTTGCTTGCTCATAGTTGTCCAATTTGTTCACAGGAATAAGTCTGAAACCAGGGCACCCAGACAAATCACAAGTTAACTAGGACAGACCTCAAATCCAAGAGCTTAGAGGGGTGGCCCAGCCCAGCCTCCTACGGCCGCTGACGGGCGCAGACGGGCCCGCCCTTGGCCCGGGCTTCGCCCGCGCGCGTCCCGCGTTGCGGGAGTCCGGCGGGGATAAGTAACGCTCCTCCGGGCGCGAAAAGCAGCGTCGTGGCAAGCGCCGCTGCAGGGCATCTGGGAGGTGTAGTCCCCCCGGCCGTTTCCCTCACAGCAAGCAGTGGCACAGACGAAGGCCGTTTCCCTCACGGCAACAGGAGGCTCCGTTAGCGTCGTCCCGCGCTGCGGGAGTTCGGCAGGGATAAGTAGCGCGCCTCTGGGCGCGAAAAGCAGCGTTGTGGCAAGCGCCGCAGCAGGGCTTCTGGGAGGTGTAGTCCCCCCGGCCGTTCCCCTCACGGCAAGCAGTGGCACAGACAAAGGCCGTTTCCCTCACGGCAACAGGAGGCTCCGTTAGCAGCGTCCCGCGCTGCGGGAGTCCGGCGGGGATAAGTAGCGTGCCTCCGGGCGCGAAAAGCAGCATCGTGGCAAGCGCCGCTGCAGGGCTTCTGGGAGGTGTAGTCCCCCGGCCGTTCCCCTCACGGCAAGCAGTGGCACAGACGAAGGCCGTTTCCCTCACGGCAACAGGAGGCTCCGTTAGCGGCGTGCAAAAGTCAGATAAAGGAGCAGGGAGAGTCTTGTAGTGGATTATAAAAAGTCTGACATTTAATTGCACCAGCCTCTGACTTCTGAGTAGGAGTTTTGGGCACCGGCACTCTCATTTACAAATTAAGCACTGGGGAAGGGTAATAATGGTTGATTAACCTTCTATTACTAAGATGACTTGAACAATGGAATTTTTCATTCCAGGGCACAGATGTAAAGCATTGACAAATTCAGAAAACTAAAGACTAAACTAATCTGCCTTCACACCTTAGTTATTAAAAATGCACCACAACATTAGACATATAGATGGCTGTCTGCACAGCATGAGTTTACACAGATTGCAAAGAATGTTGACGGACTCACTTACGTTGATAGGAAACTTGATGCGAACACCGTGGAAGTTTAAACTGTACTGGTAAGGAAAAGTACTACACTGGTATGTTCTCAGATAAACACTTGAAGCCAGATCCCATAACGTTTTTTCACTATTTCATGTCCTAAGTTGTATGTTAAGGTAGCAGCTTGGTGCAATCATGTTTACCATTGTATTATGAAAGCTGGAGGTGGTAGCATGCCAGAAATATTTTTGCATATTTTTTGTAGGGTATTTTTTTGTGTTGGTGATGTGTTCTGTTGTTTTTTTGTGCTGCTGTGGTTTCTTTGGCATTACATTTGATGTTGCATTGTACAGCGGCCATGTGGTATTCTGTTTTCACTGTTTTCTAGTGTTGTTCGCTGTTTTCTTTAATGTGTTACATTGCTTTTTATGTTCTGTTGATGACTTTACATATGTCAAAAAATGCTGCTACATTTCCAGACAAATTGCAGAATGTACCTTTAATATCCCTATGGTGAGCAACTACCTACCATGACTAAGGTGCTAAAATAGTGCTGCTACCGCTCTTCAACGTTTTCAGACCACCCAGTCTGCTCACAACTGTGACAGAGACCCTGAGCCTAATAACACAACGTTTTTGACTGGTACTATTTCCTATCCTTGGTGGTAAGTTAAGGTAAAGCTTGTTCCAAATAGCTTTTACCAGTATAATTAAAACATGATTTTGGAGGTGGTACTGTGTTAAAAAAAAAAATTGTCGGCATTTGTTATGTGGCATTTTGCTGTGTTGGTGCTGTGGTTTTGCCGTTGTTTTTGTGCTACTGTGTTATTCTGCTGTATTATTGCAGTTTGATATTGTTGTGTTGTACTGCGATTGTCATTTTGCGTTCTAATTGTCTTGTTATTTACTATAGATAAGTCAACAAATGCTGCTACATTTCCAGGTAAAAGCAGCACATGACTTATAGTCCATGTGACAAGCAACCATTTACTACTGTTCAAGGTGGTAAAATAGCGCTGTTGTAGTTCTTCAGCTACTGAAGACATCAGTCAGCCTTAAACTGTGGCAAATACTGTCTTAACTTAGCGCTCTCAGTGCTCACTTTATATCATACAGCCCTCATTGCTCCAGAGTGCTGACAGACAGATATCAAAGAAAGACAGCTTCATCACAGCTGCCCATCAAAGCAATCCTTTTTCTCTATCAACTTGTGTAGCAATGACGAAACGGATGCCTTCGATGTGAACATCCCTATGTGCCATGCTCGCCACAGTCAGGTCAGAGTTGATGTTGTGGCATAACAAAAAGTGAGAAACACATATTTTCCAATATTCGTAAATGTTACTTAACCTTTGTCATGTGTGTGTTTGGGAGGACTAGTTGGCCCCAAATCCAAGACAGTAGAATTTGTGTGATATTTACATACAATTCATTATTGTATTTTTCAGTATAATGACTGCAGAAAGAACTGCAAAGAATAGAAACCGAGTGCAATCTGCTGGAGCTGCATGAGGTAGTTTATGCTTTGCATTTTGAATGGTAGAGCTGTAAAAGTGAGTTTTCCCAGCGGGTGCAGTGTATTATCAGTAATGCATGCCCCTAACCCCTGTTTCTCCATAAAGCTATGCTCGCAGAAATGTCTGTGGGTCACCCACTCACTGCAGGTCGCCCACCTGGCGAAAGAACCTGTGCACTCCATCAGTATGTAGTGGCACATTTTATGGTGGCTTAAACTTTTTTCTATATTTTTACAAAAAAAGAAAGTTCTGATGTAGAGTGGAAATTTATGGAGATAAGGTGCCCTTAAATTCTGTGAAAGTAATCAGCTGGTGCTGGGCAGCTCTCACTACTGAGACTACCCACTTTTTCGTTTTACGATCCAGAGGTATAATTTTGAAACTGTGAATTAGAAAAATTAACGTTAGTAAACTCCCCCAAATTATTAATTAGTAAATTTTCAAACTCATAATGGGCTATTACAACATAATTTACAGTTCTAACAAGGAAGGTGGTGAATTCAAGTGAAAATTTATTTCCTGAATATTTTAGTCTCAAGTTATCTCAAATAATTTCAGCCAATCAGAATGGGTGAGGTGTTAATGACTGCCCTCCTCCCATCTGTGCTGCTGCCAGAAAAAACACCATAAATTATTTAGTTATCCAAGACACTTTATTAACATTACAATGGCATGTTTGTGCCTCTGAAACTTCAAGCTCAGAAAGCTGGATACATAAACACAATGATCACAGCTGTGTGGAGGGAAATCTTTTTTGTGGAAGCACACACAGCCTCTTCCCAATCAAAACATGCACGTCTATTTATAGCATTCAATGAATTCCAACCCTTGGTGTACAATGTCAACAGATGTGATAAATATTGGCCCAAACCCTTGGCCAATAGTAATGAGGCCCCAAAAGAACTGTGAGATCACACCTCTGTGCTTGGCCGATCTTGGATACTAGATGGATTTGGGTGCTATAGTTTCACATTTCTTGTCAGAAGTAATATATGTATAAATCAAGTGAGTCTGCCATGGTACAGCAATTAAGCCTGATATATTTTCAGGGGTGATGGGCTCAATTCATGATGTCTCATTTTCCTTGTTAAAATTCCTTACAAAGAATATACAAGACGCTAAACCTAGTAACACATTTCTGAAGCAAATATTTAATATCCTTTTCAATGACACTTGTGTACTGCCTATGACAGCAAATAGTTGAGAATTGCAATCTAACATGATGACAAACATGTGTTAACGCCGATTCTTATCTAATTATCTATAAGAACCTTCTGGTCGCCAAGATCTTTTTACCTGTTGAATAGTGTAAAGGAGAGAATCTCATCTGGTTATATAACAGCATTCATTTTGTCTGAAAGGACCACTGACTCCGAATTCAAGTTTAAGAATTTATTATCGCCAAAAATAACTGAACATGCAAGCACCTCAACACGAGGTTAAAGAAATAGATGGGCACTAATACAAATAATAACCTACGCAGGAGTCTCATCCGACTCAGGATAAAGAGAATAGAAAGTTCTAGAAGGATCAACCAAGCTATGATTGCTCCAATTTCTACGTTGCTCTTCATTTATCTAAGCAAGCTCTAAATCAATTGCTGTCCCTACACTAACACTTAGTGACATCCCTGCATAACGATTTTCCCAGGCAAGAGTGAATAAAAGGTGTCAGCTGTGAAGACTTCCTAAGAAGTGCAATCACATAATACCTAAGCTCAGCTCTGTCCTTCTCTCTGGTCTCCCCTACCTCTTCTCTGGCCTCCTCCCTCAGGGCACTATCCCTAATACAAAACTCAAATACAATTGTACACGCCTTAATCACGCCTCCTTGGCCAGGTCTTCTTTCTTGTACTTTTCCATCGAAACGGTTACTTCATCCTGGACGGTTGCGATGACCTTGAGTCCCAGGCACCTTCTCCGCTGAAAGTATCATCCCTAAATTCCATTTCACTCCCGTACCATGCCTCCCATCTCTCTAACTTTTGAAAACAAAGAGTTAGTCTTTACTAACGAGACATGTGTCCTTGCACCTGCAACAAAGATACGTTCAACAGAAACCTTCTACTGTGCAAATTAAATCTACCGTTTGTGCCCAGAGAGCCTTACCAAGAGAAACTTTTCTCGGCCTACAAAATAAGCTAACATAAGAATAAACCAGGCCTTCCCTAAGCATATATGTAGTCAGGCCTTTACATATAACTTTTTAAACACACATCTTACTTTTCCCTATAAGCATTTTTCATTACAATTTATATGCAAACAATGAATTACATGTGCAACTTTAATATGGTGCACGTTTAAACTACTGCAATTACATTACACACAAACTAATTTCTCTATGCATGATATTCACACAATTCAATAAGCATTACATTACATGATTATCATAACACAATTATACTGCTGATTCACTTTGTCTCAGCGAACTATTCATTCTTTACTAAACATGCATGGATATACAACTGAATATATACGAATATATGTCTGAGTACATGCGGGTGCGGACTATCAGTGATTATGATGCACCCCTACAATTCACAAGAACATTTCGCTCTATCAGTTCCCCCCTTTGATGACTCCTGTCATCACATCTCATTCTACTCCCTTGGAGAAAGAACCGACCTAAACAGAACTTGTTGCCATCTTCCCTGATCTTAGTTTCTCCATGCTCTTGAGCCTTTGATACTGACTGTCCTGCAGTCTTGCCAATCTCATCTCATTTTCCCTCAAAGCTCTCTTGACTCGGCCTGCTCGATACCACTTGTAGGCCTTGATCAAAATCCACAAACCAACCACACAAACCACCAAGATAAGGAGGGGTCTCAGAAAGTACCCAAGGAATCCCTTTCCTAGATTCGCAAACCAACCTCCCACTTGACCAAAGCCCTTGCCGACCTTTTCCCAGGCCCCCTCTTCGGTCAAATCCGCTATTTTTGTGTGGATGGTAGTGATGTTACTTATATATTTCTCCAGATCCTTGCTACGGTCTGGTATATAAGTGCAGCACTCTTGAACCTTCAACATTTTACAGACTCCGCCCTCTTTTGCCAATAGGACATCCAAAGCAAGGCGATTCTGCAAAACCATTCCCCTTATCGACAACATCTCTCCTTCCACCAACACCAACGACTTGGCTGTATTCATTGAAAATTCATCCACCACAGTCGCTAACCTCCGGATCTTCACATCATTCAAGACTACTCCTAGACTGGGTATCATAGCTCCAAAGATATCTCCCACAACGATTCCTGCACTTGCAGCTCTTCTCGCTCTTGAATGCTCTCCACCTTCTAGAAGATCCAAATCCTCTGTATGGTAAATCTTTGGAAATATTATTGCCAAATAACATGTTCCATACCAATTTGCAGGCAACCTCACATAAGCATTCTTCCCACATACATAATACACCGTTGGTATCACTTGTACAGGACCTTGGAGAAAATCTTTTGCCACATCTGCCATGGTGAAAACGTGATCACAAGTGCTTTGTCCCACTGGAACCTTTTCGTAGTAAGTCTGATAACGCCTTATACACAACTTACCCCTCAGCTCTTTGTCTAACGCTATAGGACCATAGCTTCCCTTGGTCCTATGCAACTTTTCTTCATCCGTCCAATCAAGCCTGTGATGTCCCAAGTCTCGTGAGTGGGTCAGCTTTCTATACCTGTCCTCTACCTGATCTACAAACTTTTTCTCCACATCTGACATTGCACAGGTCAGATTGTGTCTGTGAGCGAATGCTGTATCCAATTCCAAACTCGGTATGAAGAACTTCCTGAGTCTATCCTCTGTCTTATAATAATCATACTTATTCAAATGCTTGTATGCTGGGACTTCAGGAAGCACTGCGTCGAAATTGGAAAAGAAATACTCAAACTGATCTCTCTCATAAAATAAACTAAGCACAAGACTACATGAAATTCCATAAGTCAGTGGAAGATGGTGATACCTAATACCCTCGTCCACTGAAGCAGGCAACTGCATACACACATAACAATCTTTCGCATCCATCACATCAACATACTCATATAGCAGCTTAGCATATGCGTTAAGCTTAAAATCACTTCTAGATAAATCTATATGTAACCTACGACTTTCTTCTAATAGCAAAGCTCTGTCAGCTCCCATGTTTACCCCCTTTGGGCTAGGTGTAGTAGGTGTAGGTGTCCCTGGCACCCCCTGCACTTCTAGCTCATGCGAACCAGTATATGAGACTATGATTACTATGATTATAGAAACTATCACACTACTTATAAGAATGCCTACAATCCACTTTGATCTACGATTGGGATCTCCCGGCTCCATGGTTTCGAAAGTTCTCAAAAGTCTTGGTTATAGCAATGAACCCTGAAAAAGTCTCTGTCCTTTACTCGTGACTTGCTTAACCAGCTCGAGCAACCATGAAATCTCCGGATTTTCCCTTTTCGATCACAATCTTATTTACACAGTCCAGAAAAAGACTTCCCTAGTTTTCGTTCCTCTTCTGTGGAAAGTCCCTAAGTTTATTCTTCTTCCACTCGGACCT
The DNA here is from genome assembly GCA_963921515.1 of Calotriton arnoldi. Taxonomy (NCBI): domain Eukaryota; kingdom Metazoa; phylum Chordata; class Amphibia; order Caudata; family Salamandridae; genus Calotriton; species Calotriton arnoldi. The sequence continues at coordinate 731,232 of CAWUFW010009827.1, forward strand.
AGGTTATCTTCTTCTTTTAGACTTTTATTTACAGTTTATAGTTGATCCACAATAAGATCCTCATTGAGCAATACCAGAACGTGATACAAAAGTTCAAGACGCAAAATCAACACTTCATGTGAAAACGGCTCAACTCCAAAAGGCGGGAATTCGAGTCGATGCAGAACCAAGTTTCGAACTTCACTCAGAAGCGGGGGATTCGGAACCGTGAGGGTCAGTGTTCCTTCTATTTCGAGCCCTGGCAACTGCAGCACCACCTTCACCACCACATTCGGGCTCCGACGGACCACCTGCACTGACCTCAGCCTTCCCGTGCTCACCACCCCCTGCATCAAACACAGTGTAAGTCCACTCAGGGGTAGAGTATCTGCGACAAGGCACTCTGGTTCTTTTCGACCTTCGCCGACTATCTTGAGCCTGGTCTTCGTCGCTTGCCTCTGTTTCAGATGCTTCAGACACTGGGGCAAGGTCTCTTTCAGGTGCTAACTTCAAGTTCCGTCGCCTCTGTCTTTCAGGCCAACTTTCTGCACTTCTGTTCGTTCGTCTGCCTTCCCCTTCTATACCCAGTGCACTACTTCCTCTTTCTGCTGAATCTGACTCTTCTCCGCCCACTGCACCGTTTCTGTCTTCGGTGTCTGAGTCAGGGTTCGAACTGTGGAAACCCCCTTCAGCTTGCTCTAGTGCACCACCAGCTGTGTCAGCGACCCTTACAGCTTGACTTGTCCTCCCATGTGGCCCTGCCACATCAGCTGGATTTTCATTTACGAGAGGAGCTGTTTCTTCCAAGGGTGCTGAAACTCTGCGGGTATGGGAGGCGTGCACCCAGTTCGGCAATCCTCCACACTTCACTGCTGTGTTCGTGATAAGTATCACCTGATACGGGCCACGCCAGCGGGCATCCAAGCAACTCTTCCTCACGTGCTTCCGGACGAGCACCCAATCTCCGGGACACAAGTCGTGGCACAGATCACTCGAGGCTGGGACCACTGCTGCTTGCACCTGCTGGGATACAGAACGGACCACATCAGAGAGTCCTTTACAATAATCGAGAATCAAGTCATCAGTGATGCTTATCAAGGCTGTAGCTGGCACTGCCGGCAACCTCATTGCCCTTCCCATTAGAATTTCGTGAGGGGACAACCCGGTTTTCCTGTCTGGGACACTTCGCATGCTCATCAGCACGAGCGGCAAAGCGTCGGGCCATTTCAAGGATGTCGAAAAACACATTTTTGCCATCCGGGCCTTCAAAGTTCCATTAACTTGTTCCACCATCCCAGAAGCCTCTGGTCTGTAACTACAGTGGAGTCTCTGGTCAATATTCAATGCCGCACAAAGTAACTTCATGATTTCACTGTGGAAGTGCCTTCCTCTATCTGATTCCAAAGAGGTCGGGATCCCGAATCTAGGGATGAGCTCCCTCAACAATAACTTAGCCACCGTGAGAGTGTCACACCTGCGTGTTGGGTAAGCCTCCACCCACCGTGAGAATACACATACCAGCACTAAAATGTACCTCAACCCATTACACTTAGGCATTTCCACAAAGTCAAGCTGTATCCTGTTGAAAGGCCCACCTGACCTCCCAATGTGACTCAATGTAACTACAGTTTTCTTTCCAGCGTTCATCTGCTGACACGTAACACACCTTTGACACACTGTTTCAGCCATTGCTCGAAATCGTGGGTTGTACCACGTCTGTCTAAACACCCTCATCATTGCATCTCTACCAAGGTGTGCCTGTCCATGTATCAGCCTTGCCATCGGACTCAACAATTCTTCTGGTAATACGGCTCTCCCATCGTTGGATACCCACACATCCACATCTCCTTTCTCACAACCAGCTTTGATCCATCCCTCTCTCTCCTGGTCTGTAACTTCGTCCTGCAATCGCTTAAGCTCTTCCCAAGTGTCTGCCATGGCCAACATTATGCTGAGCTCGGTTCTTTCTTGGCTCTCCCCTGCGTATCTATCTGTGAATATGCATCCTTGTTCTGCACAGAAACGGGCGACCTCGTCCGCGTAATTGTTACCCAATGACACAAAGTCCTCCCCTTTCCCATGGGCTGAACACTTTACCACAGCAATTTCTTTCGGATGCTGTAATGCATCCAACAGTTGTCTTACATATTCTCCATTCCGAATGGGTGAGCCAGATGATGTCAAAAATCCCCTCTGAGACCATAACTGCCCGAAGTCGTGCACCACACCAAACCCATATTGGCTATCAGTGTAAATCGTGATTCGAATTCGATCAGCGGCCAAACAGGCACGGGTCAAGGCAATGATCTCAGCTACCTGCGCGGAGCGTACTCCTTCTAGGCAAGCAGCCTCGACCACTCCTGAAATGGTACATACAGCAAACGCTGCTCTCAATTGCCCCACACTGTCTCTTAAGCATGAACCATCGACAAAGAAAATTTCATCTGGGTCAGCCAATGGTTCGTCGACAATGTCAGGTCTCGGTTTGGTGCAAAGCTCGGTCACATCGAGACAATCATGGTCCGCACAATCTTCATCATCCGTGTTCGGTGTAGGCATCAATGTCGCAGGGTTCAAGACAGAGCACCTTTTCAGAGTCACATTCTCTGCGGCAAGTATGACTTGCTCGTACCTCGTTAACCTATTGTTCGTTAGGTGCTGGGTCTTGGTCCTGGTCATCAATAACTCAACCGAGTGTGGCACATGTACAGTCAATGGATGTCCCATTACAATGCTTTCACATCTTTCAATGCTGACACCTGTTGCAGCAACGGATCTTAGACATCCGGGCAACGCAGAAGCTACTGGATCTAAAGTAGCTGAGAAATAGGCAACTGGTCTACGGATACCTCCATGGTTCTGAGCTAACACTGCTAATGCACATCCTTCCCTCTCATAACAGAACAATGAAAAGGCCTTGTTATAATCAGGCATTCCTAGTGCCGGAGCACTGCACAATTCCTCTCTCAGTTTCAGGAATGACCTCAAGCACTCCTCGTCCCATGGTACCGGATCACTCACATCCTTGTGCGTAAGCCTCTGCAAAGGCTTTGCTCTCAAGGAGAAACTAGGAATCCACTGTCGACAGTAGCCAACCATTCCCAGGAACATCCTAACTTCTCTCTGTGTGGTGGGTACTGCCATGCTCATTATTGCCTCAATTCGATCTGGTGACACCTTCCTCTTGCCTTTTTCCAATCTGTGTCCCAAGTACTGTACCTCATTCAAACAGTACTGCAGCTTGTTCGGGGACACCTTATGTCCATTCTCTGCTAAGTGGTTCAACAGAGCTACAGTGTCAATTCTGCAAGCATCTTCTGTTTCTGAGGCAATGAGCAAGTCATCTATGTATTGCACGAGAACTGAGTTCTGCGGCAACACAAGACTCTCAAGATTCTTCTTCAGGATCTGGTTAAAGATCGATGGACTTTCCGTATACCCTTGAGGGATACGACACCATGTTAACACGCGATTTTCCAGCCTGAACGCAAAAAGAAATTGGCTTTCCTCGTGGAGCGGTATCGAAAAGAAGGCTTGACACAAATCGATAACCGTAAACCACTCGGCTTCACATGGGATCTGGAACAGTATTACTGAAGGATTCGGTACCACTGGACAACAAGGGACAACTATCGTGTTGACCTTTCGCAGGTCTTGCACGATCCTGTATTTCCCGCTCGGTTTCTGTAGTCCCATAATGGGTGAATTACAGGGGCTACCTCTGATCTCTTTCAAAATGCCTTTCTCAATGAAAGTCTCGATCACAGGTTTTATCCCTGCAATCGTTTCTGGCGACAGGTTGTATTGAGGTGTCCTAGGGAAATCAACATTCTGTTTCACCTCAATCCGCACTGGTTCAACCCCTCGGATTAGACCTATTTCATCGCCTGCGAAATCCCACACTACAGACGACACTGCGTCTCTCAGATCAGGTGGAAGTTCTTCCACAGTCACCATTGGGTACAGATCTATACATAGATGCTGATTGGTAACTTTAAAGTCAGCATCGTCATCTCTCGTCTGGACCTCCACTCCCTGAGGCGTACAATAAATCGTGCAGTTCAACTTGCACAACAGATCTCTTCCCAAAAGGCAAACTGGACTCGTATCACACACTACAAACTGATGTCTAGTTTGGAAGGAACCTATCTTTACTAGGATCGGTTCTGTCAATGGGCTGCTTATTCTTTTGTTCGCTACTCCAACAACCTGGATTGATTGTCCCGAGAGGGGTAGGTTAGGGACTACTGCTGATCTTACAGTAGACCGGGTAGCACCAGTATCAACCAAAAGTGTGGCAGGATGACCCTCAATATCTGCCTCCACAAAAGGTCCTCTCTGGTCTACCTCCAAGACCGCTCCAAGTGTGCAGTCTTCCTCCCCCTCAGGCACCGTCAGGATAAAGGGTCTGAGCTACTCTCGTCATAGTCTTCGAACAGGGGCATCTGTTGGTACGTTCGTGTTCCTTGTGAAATCCGTGGAGCTTGGGGAACCTGGGCGTGTGAACTGTATACCCCCCTTTCATCGTCCTAGGCCTCGTTACTGTGTTAACTACCTCTTGCGCGGGTGCCTGAGCCCCCTCTTCCTCTTCCTGCAACTGATTAGCTGGGTTCAAAGGACACTCGCGTTTCCAATGTCCGACCTGGCGACAAAGATGACACGCCGTGGTCTTCTTCAATGTGGCCACGTCCACTCCTGTCTTGGGGTCTACTGGTTTCCCCTTTCCCTGGGCTTGCCCATTCTGATTCCCCTGGAAATTTCCTTGTTTTCTTCCTAAAGTCCCTCCACTAGGCTGACCCTGTGCTGTCTGCATCTGGACAAGCATCAATTTGTCTTTTAGCTTCCGATGTTTCGATTCCACCTCATCACTACAGTATCTCGCATACCTCAATATTTCATCTAGTGGCTTGTTCTGCCAGCAGATCAAATGGTGCTGTATCATGAGGCTGATTTCCATTCTCAGACCCAGTACAAACTTTGAGACAAACTGTCCCATATCCTTGGGGTCCAAGATATCTAACCCACTATACTGTTTAAAAGCTTGCAGAAGTCTTTCATAATATTCATGCACCGTTTCTTTGGGTTCCTGTACAGTCCGATCTATCTTAACCCAATCTATATCTTGGGGTGAAATCTTCAGTTTTAGCCATGTAATCACCTGCTCATACTTTTTCATTACTAAGGGTGATGGACCATTTGTAACCGGCTCCCTTTCAGGTTCCGAAGTCGGCCACTCGACAGCGACTTTACAAGCTGTCCACAAATCTCCCGGTACCACTATGTCAAACAAGGTGTTCAAATCAATCCATAGTACTTTTGAAATTTTAACAAACCGCTCAACCTGCTTGTACCACTCTACTGGTTTCTCCCTCAGCCGAGGAAAATCATTTGTAAATGCAGCCAAATCACCTCTATTCCACGGCACATGCACATACCCTCCATTCTGTACTTCCCGTAAAGGAAAATTTCCAACACCCGTCGCCCCCCTCCTGGAGGCGGCGTTTCCCCCTCAGCTTTCTTTGCTAGTTTCTTCTTGGACCACCTTTCTTCCCATTTGTCCAACAAAATCCATATCCTCATCCCTACAATCAAATCTCTGGTGTGTGTCCTTAATCCTGTTAGTCTTTTCTCCTCCAGCTCCTGGTCACTGTACTGTAGTCTATGTGGCCCCTGCAGCGCTTTAGTTTTATTCAAGTCTACCTCATATCTTTTGGCCAATTCCTTCAATCTATCATGTGCCATTCTAGCTTTTCGAGTCACGTCTTTTGCTATAAACAGCAGTTCATCCGATCCATAAATTTCTATTCTTTCCAAAGGCAGACCTCCATTAATCATCTCGTCTACCTCTGCTTTCAATCTCACTACGTCTAGTAACCTTGCCTGTACCGCACTCCTCAGTACATCTCGACAACCCGAGCCATCCCGCTCATCACAGTCACTATTCTGTCCTTGTGACCTATTCCCTTCCATCATATTCCTGGAACTTGGTCTGTCTTCCGAGACGTTCTGTGCCCTATCTCCTTGCATCCTATCACTTTGGTTTGTCACTGTTGGTGTCCACATCCTCAAAGCTGACTTGGATTCACGCAAAGACCTTGGTCTTTCTGGTCTCTCCTCTTCTTGTCTAAAGGAAGAGTCTGCAGTAGCCGGTAACGGCGTACTTGTGTCTATTGGTCTTGGGAAATGAACCACTCGTACTCCGAACCCATTCGCCACTCTCACTGATTACTTCTTCTCTTCCCGTCTGTACGGAGCTCCCTTCTCTCACTCGGTCTGGGTCATATACCGGTACTATAGGGCCAATGGTAACCGGTACTGTCAAAGAATCCGGTAACCTGGTGTTCCCAACAGGAGGCTGTGTTATCATGGACGTCGTCGCCCCTTCCGTTCCTGTGGAAATCCTCCCCACTACCCTCATGCTAGTCTGATTCTGGCTCTCATCAATTGTTACTGCTGGGGTCGGCTTTCCCTCTTCTGAGTCTGGATTAAATGGTGGTGGCCTCTCTGCCAACATCCTGTCTAACAGGCTGTCATCTAGATCACTGTCGTCCTCATCGATTCTTATTATTTTCCCATTTTGTACTAACAATGGGTACAACTTATCTCCTTCGATCGTGTCCACTCTCCACCTTTTCTCCAATGCATCCCACCTTGCATCTTGAAATGCCCTGACCGATTTCTTCACCCTTTCCTGGCTTCTGTCTTTCTTCCTATCATACGCTGCTCTTATCCACGCATGTAGTGCCTCAAACTGTGTTGGTCTAGGTAGTGGTCGTAAAGAAGCCATTATACTTTTTAGCTGGTACAACACCTCTAACCTGAAAGTACCATAGCGTGGGAACGACAATTCTCCTTCTGTCATGTTATGCCAATTCTCAAGCCAAATTATAGTATGCAATTCTACATTCTTTGCCATATAATGTGCTGGTGTATCCTCGGGAGGAGCTTCCTCTCCTTCCCGAACAACCACATGTCTATCACCTCTACAAAGTTCCCGTAAAACTTTAAAACATTTCATGATGTATCAACGTTTTGTTTGCCCTCAAAATGTCAGCTCTTGCTTCCTGATTTCACTCCACCAATACCAGCGCGGCTCACACCAACCGGCCTATCGCAGCGCGGCACTTGTCTGACGTCACTTTTCCTCCGCTCGCAGCAGTTCCCCTCCTTTCTAATTCACTCGTTCTCGCTCGCACCTGTCCCAATCATACTCTGAAATAATGTCCGTCCTACCGAACAATTACCTCTCTGACCGTCAGTCTTACCAATGACCGATCAGCCTCTTGAGCTTGTTGACCTCAATCTGGCAACCGTCTGTCCGCGAAACGACCGGACAATCGCCTCTAACACACTCGATAGGATTCAATCACTCGATGTTCTGCACACAATAACCTACGACCTGCGTTGGTTATTCACACACTCACACATGTGTTCCCTATCTTCAGTGGGTCTGTCAATGACGTCTCGTGACCCCCACAACCTCTGGTCAACGCTCTCAACTCTGGGTGTATTCTACACCACAATAAATCATCCGGTCCCGCGCGCGCTCACGGTCCGGTTCTCAATCACACAACTCTCGTTTCAACTCCGCAAGACATCACACAACAATAAAACACCGCAATCTACCAAACACCACTCTTTTCATACTCACTCTACCACGAACTGCTACTTCCGCCGCACCGTCACTCTCCGTCAGTTTTCAACGACCTCCGACATCCTTCTCCCGCGGTCCTCTGGATCTGCGTCACTCGGGCTCTATGGGGCAACTTAATCTCCTATCTTGCTCTAGATCTCCCCTTACCATCAAAGGTAACCATCCTACTCTGCTACCAACTGTTAACGCCGATTCTTATCTAATTATCTATAAGAACCTTCTGGTCGCCAAGATCTTTTTACCTGTTGAATAGTGTAAAGGAGAGAATCTCATCTGGTTATATAACAGCATTCATTTTGTCTGAAAGGACCACTGACTCCGAATTCAAGTTTAAGAATTTATTATCGCCAAAAATAACTGAACATGCAAGCACCTCAACACGAGGTTAAAGAAATATATGGGCACTAATACAAATAATAACCTACGCAGGAGTCTCATCCGACTCAGAATAAAGAGAATAGAAAGTTCTAGAAGGATCAACCAAGCTATGATTGCTCCAATTTCTACGTTGCTCTTCATTTATCTAAGCAAGCTCTAAATCAATTGCTGTCCCTACACTAACACTTAGTGACATCCCTGCATAACGATTTTCCCAGGCAAGAGTGAATAAAAGGTGTCAGCTGTGAAGACTTCCTAAGAAGTGCAATCACATAATACCTAAGCTCAGCTCTGTCCTTCTCTCTGGTCTCCCCTACCTCTTCTCTGGCCTCCTCCCTCAGGGCACTATCCCTAATACAAAACTCAAATACAATTGTACACGCCTTAATCACGCCTCCTTGGCCAGGTCTTCTTTCTTGTACTTTTCCATCTAAACGGTTACTTCATCCTGGACGGTTGCGATGACCTTGAGTCCCAGGCACCTTCTCCGCTGAAAGTATCATCCCTAAATTCCATTTCACTCCCGTACCATGCCTCCCATCTCTCTAACTTTTGAAAACAAAGAGTTAGTCTTTACTAACGAGACATGTGTCCTTGCACCTGCAACAAAGATACGTTCAACAGAAACCTTCTACTGTGCAAATTAAATCTACCGTTTGTGCCCAGAGAGCCTTACCAAGAGAAACTTTTCTCGGCCTACAAAATAAGCTAACATAAGAATAAACCAGGCCTTCCCTATGCATATATGTAGTCAGGCCTTTACATATAATCTTTTAAACACACAACTTACTTTTCCCTATAAGCATTTTTCATTACCATTCATATGCAAACAATGAATTACATGTGCAACTTTAATATGGTGCACGTTTAAACTACTGCAATTACATTACACACGAACTAATTTCTCTATGCATGATATTCACACAATTCAATAAGCATTACATTACATGATTATCATAACACAATTATACTGCTGATTCACTTTGTCTCAGCGAACTATTCATTCTTTACTAAACATGCATGGATATACAACTGAATATATACGAATATATGTCTGAGTACATGCGGGTGCGGACTATCAGTGATTATGATGCACCCCTACAATTCACAAGAACATTTCGCTCTATCAGTTGGAAAGGGAGTGTGTAGCCATGAGGTTCTAAATTGTGGTAAATTGGTTAGACACTTCCCAGATTACAAGCCTCCTAGTTTATTTGTAAAATCCAATGAAACTAAAGGCGTTGCAGCAAGGGTGTGTGAAAAACAGTACATTGCACGTTTTAGTTGACAGCAACCTACCAGACAGACACAGTGGTTGCTGTTTTCCAACAGGCGAAGAATGATAATAAAGAATGATGATAAATGTGGGATGTGGCAAGACCAGAATCCTTTCTTTTATGGGAAATACTTTGGTGAATACATTCTCAATTTCATCACAAGAAGTGTAATCTAAGAAATACCTTTTGTTTCCCCTCGCACTCATGGGACAACTGAAGGCGAAGGGGAGAGAGGGATAATCAAAAGATCACCAATTTAGAAAATAACGAAGAACCTCCTTAAATAGGGTCCTTTGGAGATTAAAAAAAATCAGCATCTACAGATTCACAATGCCAAATAAAAAGCACTGGAATTGACATCAGTTACTTTTCAAAGCCAAAGGTCTCTAGAACTGTATCTTCAATAAAGGTGGATGTCTTCTAAAATATTTACATATGATGGGCTTAAACAAGGACACATTTTACACTGATGATTTGTCAATTTGTATATTTTTATCGCTGATTTACTGGAGACAATGAGTCCTTTTTGCATGACACCCGTAAAGAGGGAATGTCTCCACCTATTTTCTTTTATATGTTAAGGATCTATTTTTTATGGACCACATCGGTATTAGGATATAGCAACCACTATTTGAGCAGAAAGGTTATTGTAAATAAAAATATTTGAAAATTAATGTAAGACCAATGAACATTAATTGGGGGAGACCTGTCTAGAAAATAGATAGATATGTTAAAGTTTGAGCTTAAGATTGTCAACATTACGGGGGATATTCTCAAGAACGAGCGATAATTATCGCCAACATAGGTTAACGCAATTTTACATAGCGCCGTCTATCGCGGGAAACTAACGTCGTGTTAACAGCGTATTCTCAACATGCCGGCAACAGGCGATAGTTTCCCGATAACGCGTCAAATGTCCGCGTTAAAATTACCAAGACGCCGATAAAAAAGAAAACCCGAACGTGAAAAAAGTGGCGATGGGCCCAACAGCAATAAAAATATCAGCGATAAGCAGCGCCAGGCTTGCTATTCCCACGTCAGGCGGGAAAAATCATCATAAAAGCTGCAAAAAAATAAAAACAAAACCCAAACAACTGAGAAGCACCATGGAGGAAGCTGGAGCAACTACAGAGGCCAACCAGAACCCCACAAACCCCCCTGAGGACCAGCCAGGGACCTCGGGGGAGGAGAAGGGCAAGGAGAAGAAGAAGAGGAACCCGCGATTCAGTCCGCAGGAAAACAAGATCCTGATTACAGAGGTGATAGAACACCACCAACAACTGTTCATCACCACCACTGTGTCATTGGCAACTAAAAATGCAATATGGCAGTCCATCCTGGCCAAGGTGAATGCAGTTGGAGTGAAGAGAAGGGAAGTGGACGACTGCAAGAAGCGCTGGAATGATGTGAAGCGCAAAACCAAGCTGAAACTCGCTAAAAGCAGCAATGCAGACTGGAGGTGGGAGTCCAGCGCCACAGCAGGAGCTGGATGAGATGGAGGAAATGGTGTCCACAGTCATCAGTGGGGAGATGGTGGCAGGAGTTGGGGGACTGGACACTGCTCAACATGACCTGACCCAACAGCAACAGGGTGAGTAAAGACCAGGGACTGGGGGGATGGGGGTGGTCCTGGGGATGGGGGTGGGCCTGAGAGTGGTGGCGGTGGGTGTTGTGGCCCTCTTGGTTCTCCAAGCTGCATGATTAGTAGCTCCATGGAATCTGTTGGTCTTCAGATGTGGCTCTGGACTGGGCTCCCTTTATACTGCAGGTTTTCGTCCTACTTAAGACCAGAAAAAAGCGGGTCTTAAGTCCCTGCTGCTGACGTGCCTTATCACCTGTTTTTGGACCGCATTACCGATCTGGTTGGTCGTTGAGAATATCGCAAAGTGGTGTTATCATGAGTTTTTGCACGGGAACGCCTACTCTGCATATGATTAGCGTTAGTTGTCGCTGTCAGCCTTGGCGATGTTTTTAGCGGCAGCTATCTCAGGTAAACTGACGATGTCGGCTGTTAGCGCAGGCTTGTGAATAGGGCGATAAATCTATCGCCACTTTCGTGGCGGAAAAGTGCTGCTAAATCGGCGATGAGTCCTTGAGAATATGCCCCTAGTGTGTTTTTAAGCAAATACATGACTTTAAATCTACAGATTCACAATGCCAAATAAAAAGCCCTGGAATTGACGTTAGTTGCTTTTTCCAGAGCTAAGGTCTCTAGATTTGTACCTTCCGTGAAGGTAGTTTACAAAGTTGAAAATCCAACCCTCTTAATCTTAATATATGTTCCATCGAATTTGTTTGGCAAAATGAAAGTAGTGGAGGCTAAACTATGGATGAATTTCTTGCATTTGAGACAGGCTATACAAAGTCATGCCATTTGGCTGGAACTAACCTCAATCATTTCTGCTACGCAGTCTTGAAATCAGTTAGGCCCATTGCATCAATTACTTTTGTTGAATTTTAAGGAACATGTCTCATTGAGCTCCTACATTTTTATTGACCACCGCCAATGAGTTGAAAAGGGTGGATCTATCTTTGAAAGGAATTACTGATTGTGAGTCAGAGTTGAATTGTGCATTGAGAAAGTATAAGTTGAATTATGAATTGAGAAATTATGAGAAAAGCCAGTTATGAGTCTGATTACGATTTTTGGGTAAAACTGCAGATATGTGATTTGTTTCTATAAACAAACCTGCTCCTTACAATGCTTTCTTATTCCACAGTTCCAGGTGCCTTTAGTCCTAGCCCGGCAGGCGTTGGATGCTTTTGTTACCCAAACCACTATGCACAAGAGGGTAATGAGCAGAAGAGATTGGAGCAGGGATGATAGATGGAATGGGTGCCATGTTTGCACTGGTGCTTGCATTAGCATCAGGCTTTACATACTGAAAACAATTTGATTTTTGAACTGACAACAGGGCTGTACCAAGGTGTGCAATGTAAACTCTGGCATGGAATTGAAACCGTGGAGCACATCCCTGGCCAATGTGGAGTCTGGTATGATTGCCAGTGAAGCTGTAGAAATCAGAGAAATGTGGATGCCTGTATTAAAGTGGAGCTTCACATACCAGCTTATTTGACTTATGCCATAGTGCTGGTGTAATACACTACGGAACGGTGAGTCAACTTCCATGACAATGTATGATTTGCGAGTTGGGACACATAATGGATATCTCTAATATCTGAGGTCTGAGACTAACAATCTTAATACTGCAAGACAGTCCTTGTCATAAGAAACAATTATTAGCATCAATGATCATCCTAGCCAGCAAGAATATTTAGCATCATATTATCAGCAGCATAAACGCTTGGATGAAATCTTAATAGGCGGGAGAACATTATTCCTTGCTCATAATTTAAATTGTTTTATCTACTGAATATATTGTATTAAATTGTTTTCATACAATCATTTGCTTGCTGGGCATCCAGATTTCTTTTGGTATATGGCACATCGTTTATTTACAGTCACATAGATTATTTTATGATTTGGGGAAGTACTCCTCTTGCGCACTGGGACACACTCTGCAATAGCATCGTATTCCATCAGTTCTCCTTCAATAATCCCTGCAAATCCTTTTGCTTCTTTACAACATGCTTGAAAAATGTACTCCGAGTTGCATAGTTTGTGGCCAAATTTTCTAAAATTCTGTAAAGGTTGGAGTATTCCTCCCACATCGTCCAGGCCAGGCTCACTTGCCATACGTGTTCCAATGGTACAGTTCTGAGCCAGTTATTTATTTCTTTTTTTAATTTCTTTTATTGAGCAGAAGAATAGAATAATTTATTACGTCATGAACAGTAAAAAAGTCCAATAATACAATTATTTTTGATACTGCTAAATAAACTTCATGATAAAATGATAAAACACAGGGATCAGTTATAGCTTTGATACAGTTATCTCCGGCCCTCCTTAAAGAGGAATAAAGTGCAATGTGACTACAGTACTTTTAAGAAGCGGCTTGTAACATTGCAAATAAGACATATTTTACAAAAAGAGGTGACATCAATCGGTTGCACCCCACCCTACCCTAGATAAAGTGCAGTATAGCAAAATCCGTAAATACTAAAAGTAATAATTGCATATCTTTAATAGATAAAGCCAGCCGAGGATCAATAAAGTGCTTACATTCATTTCCTATACCATCAGCCGACAATCATTTTCTATAGTCCAAAACGAACTCTACCGTAGCTGCTCTAATTAACACTTAAATCCTTCTCCAGATGTTCCATATATATCCAGACCCTCGTAAACCTTTTAATCGCACCAATCCTTTTTGCATTGGCCTCTTCAAATTTCCTTATACAAATCATATTCTTATGCCATTCTAAGTATGTAGGGACTCTAGTTGTCTTCCAATTCTGCAGAATCAAGGATCGTGCCACCAAGGAGGTAATCACAATAAAAGCTTCCTTGCCTTTTATATTTATATTTGGGGATGCTTGCCTCTGCTCCGTCCATCATCCCCTTTGGTATCGCTTTGTTCGCCCTAAGTTGGCAGGGTATGCCCAGACGTGGGTCCCTTGCTCACTTTGCCACTGGATTCAAGATAGCCTGGCTGATGAGGGTTTTGAACCCGAAACCGGTCCCAGGATGCTTGTTTCCGGTCCAGGGAAGACATGGCTTGGCAGTTCGGGCTGGACTGTTCCCATGAGGCACAGGGTCAGACTGATTTGCATATGGCCATGTCTGAACTGGGGTGGTGGAGTGAGCTAAAGAATGATGATGGATTAAACCCAGATCAGTTGACTGGGGGTGAGTGTTTGATTTGCTCTAACGCTCCGTCCATCATCCCCTTTGGTATCGCTTTGTTCGCCCTAAGTTGGCAGGGTATGCCCAGACGTGGGTCCCTTGCTCACTTTGCCACTGGATTCAAGATAGCCTGGCTGATGAGGGTTTTGAACCCGAAACCGGTCCCAGGATGCTTGTTTCCGGTCCAGGGAAGACATGGCTTGGCAGTTCGGGCTGGACTGTTCCCATGAGGCACAGGGTCAGACTGATTTGCATATGGCCATGTCTGAACTGGGGTGGTGGAGTGAGCTAAAGAATGATGATGGATTAAACCCAGATCAGTTGACTGGGGGTGAGTGTTTGATTTGCTCTAACGCTCCGTCCATCATCCCCTTTGGTATCGCTTTGTTCGCCCTAAGTTGGCAGGGTATGCCCAGACGTGGGTCCCTTGCTCACTTTGCCACTGGATTCAAGATAGCCTGGCTGATGAGGGTTTTGAACCCGAAACCGGTCCCAGGATGCTTGTTTCCGGTCCAGGGAAGACATGGCTTGGCAGTTCGGGCTGGACTGTTCCCATGAGGCACAGGGTCAGACTGATTTGCATATGGCCATGTCTGAACTGGGGTGGTGGAGTGAGCTAAAGAATGATGATGGATTAAACCCAGATCAGTTGACTGGGGGTGAGTGTTTGATTTGCTCTAACGCTCCGTCCATCATTCCCTTTGGTATCGCTTTGTTCGCCCTAAGTTGGCAGGGTATGCCCAGACGTGGGTCCCTTGCTCACTTTGCCACTGGATTCAAGATAGCCTGGCTGATGAGGGTTTTGAACCCGAAACCGGTCCCAGGATGCTTGTTTCCGGTCCAGGGAAGACATGGCTTGGCAGTTCGGGCTGGACTGTTCCCATGAGGCACAGGGTCAGACTGATTTGCATATGGCCATGTCTGAACTGGGGTGGTGGAGTGAGCTAAAGAATGATGATGGATTAAACCCAGATCAGTTGACTGGGGGTGAGTGTTTGATTTGCTCTAACGCTCCGTCCATCATCCCCTTTGGTATCGCTTTGTTCGCCCTAAGTTGGCAGGGTATGCCCAGACGTGGGTCCCTTGCTCACTTTGCCACTGGATTCAAGATAGCCTGGCTGATGAGGGTTTTGAACCCGAAACCGGTCCCAGGATGCTTGTTTCCGGTCCAGGGAAGACATGGCTTGGCAGTTCGGGCTGGACTGTTCCCATGAGGCACAGGGTCAGACTGATTTGCATATGGCCATGTCTGAACTGGGGTGGTGGAGTGAGCTAAAGAATGATGATGGATTAAACCCAGATCAGTTGACTGGGGGTGAGTGTTTGATTTGCTCTAACGCTCCGTCCATCATCCCCTTTGGTATCGCTTTGTTCGCCCTAAGTTGGCAGGGTATGCCCAGACGTGGGTCCCTTGCTCACTTTGCCACTGGATTCAAGATAGCCTGGCTGATGAGGGTTTTGAACCCGAAACCGGTCCCAGGATGCTTGTTTCCGGTCCAGGGAAGACATGGCTTGGCAGTTCGGGCTGGACTGTTCCCATGAGGCACAGGGTCAGACTGATTTGCATATGGCCATGTCTGAACTGGGGTGGTGGAGTGAGCTAAAGAATGATGATGGATTAAACCCAGATCAGTTGACTGGGGGTGAGTGTTTGATTTGCTCTAACGCTCCGTCCATCATCCCTTTGGTATCGCTTTGTTCGCCCCTAAGTTGGCAGGGTATGCCCAGACGTGGGTCCCTTGCTCACTTTGCCACTGGATTCAAGATAGCCTGGCTGATGAGGGTTTTGAACCCGAAACCGGTCCCAGGATGCTTGTTTCCGGTCCAGGGAAGACATGGCTTGGCAGTTCGGGCTGGACTGTTCCCATGAGGCACAGGGTCAGACTGATTTGCATATGGCCATGTCTGAACTGGGGTGGTGGAGTGAGCTAAAGAATGATGATGGATTAAACCCAGATCAGTTGACTGGGGGTGAGTGTTTGATTTGCTCTAACGCTCCGTCCATCATCCCCTTTGGTATCGCTTTGTTCGCCCTAAGTTGGCAGGGTATGCCCAGACGTGGGTCCCTTGCTCACTTTGCCACTGGATTCAAGATAGCCTGGCTGATGAGGGTTTTGAACCCGAAACCGGTCCCAGGATGCTTGTTTCCCGGTCCAGGGAAGACATGGCTTGGCAGTTCGGGCTGGACTGTTCCCATGAGGCACAGGGTCAGACTGATTTGCATATGGCCATGTCTGAACTGGGGTGGTGGAGTGAGCTAAAGAATGATGATGGATTAAACCCAGATCAGTTGACTGGGGGTGAGTGTTTGATTTGCTCTAACGCTCCGTCCATCATCCCCTTTGGTATCGCTTGTTCGCCCTAAGTTGGCAGGGTATGCCCAGACGTGGGTCCCTTGCTCACTTTGCCACTGGATTCAAGATAGCCTGGCTGATGAGGGTTTTGAACCCGAAACCGGTCCCAGGATGCTTGTTTCCGGTCCAGGGAAGACATGGCTTGGCAGTTCGGGCTGGACTGTTCCCATGAGGCACAGGGTCAGACTGATTTGCATATGGCCATGTCTGAACTGGGGTGGTGGAGTGAGCTAAAGAATGATGATGGATTAAACCCAGATCAGTTGACTGGGGGTGAGTGTTTGATTTGCTCTAACGCTCCGTCCATCATCCCCTTTGGTATCGCTTTGTTCGCCCCTAAGTTGGCAGGGTATGCCCAGACGTGGGTCCCTTGCTCACTTTGCCACTGGATTCAAGATAGCCTGGCTGATGAGGGTTTTGAACCCGAAACCGGTCCCAGGATGCTTGTTTCCCGGTCCAGGGAAGACATGGCTTGGCAGTTCGGGCTGGACTGTTCCCATGAGGCACAGGGTCAGACTGATTTGCATATGGCCATGTCTGAACTGGGGTGGTGGAGTGAGCTAAAGAATGATGATGGATTAAACCCAGATCAGTTGACTGGGGGTGAGTGTTTGATTTGCTCTAACGCTCCGTCCATCATCCCCTTTGGTATCGCTTGTTCGCCCTAAGTTGGCAGGGTATGCCCAGACGTGGGTCCCTTGCTCACTTTGCCACTGGATTCAAGATAGCCTGGCTGATGAGGGTTTTGAACCCGAAACCGGTCCCAGGATGCTTGTTTCCGGTCCAGGGAAGACATGGCTTGGCAGTTCGGGCTGGACTGTTCCCATGAGGCACAGGGTCAGACTGATTTGCATATGGCCATGTCTGAACTGGGGTGGTGGAGTGAGCTAAAGAATGATGATGGATTAAACCCAGATCAGTTGACTGGGGGTGAGTGTTTGATTTGCTCTAACGCTCCGTCCATCATCCCCTTTGGTATCGCTTGTTCGCCCTAAGTTGGCAGGGTATGCCCAGACGTGGGTCCCTTGCTCACTTTGCCACTGGATTCAAGATAGCCTGGCTGATGAGGGTTTTGAACCCGAAACCGGTCCCAGGATGCTTGTTTCCGGTCCAGGGAAGACATGGCTTGGCAGTTCGGGCTGGACTGTTCCCATGAGGCACAGGGTCAGACTGATTTGCATATGGCCATGTCTGAACTGGGGTGGTGGAGTGAGCTAAAGAATGATGATGGATTAAACCCAGATCAGTTGACTGGGGGTGAGTGTTTGATTTGCTCTAACGCTCCGTCCATCATCCCCTTTGGTATCGCTTGTTCGCCCTAAGTTGGCAGGGTATGCCCAGACGTGGGTCCCTTGCTCACTTTGCCACTGGATTCAAGATAGCCTGGCTGATGAGGGTTTTGAACCCGAAACCGGTCCCAGGATGCTTGTTTCCGGTCCAGGGAAGACATGGCTTGGCAGTTCGGGCTGGACTGTTCCCATGAGGCACAGGGTCAGACTGATTTGCATATGGCCATGTCTGAACTGGGGTGGTGGAGTGAGCTAAAGAATGATGATGGATTAAACCCAGATCAGTTGACTGGGGGTGAGTGTTTGATTTGCTCTAACGCTCCGTCCATCATCCCCTTTGGTATCGCTTGTTCGCCCTAAGTTGGCAGGGTATGCCCAGACGTGGGTCCCTTGCTCACTTTGCCACTGGATTCAAGATAGCCTGGCTGATGAGGGTTTTGAACCCGAAACCGGTCCCAGGATGCTTGTTTCCGGTCCAGGGAAGACATGGCTTGGCAGTTCGGGCTGGACTGTTCCCATGAGGCACAGGGTCAGACTGATTTGCATATGGCCATGTCTGAACTGGGGTGGTGGAGTGAGCTAAAGAATGATGATGGATTAAACCCAGATCAGTTGACTGGGGGTGAGTGTTTGATTTGCTCTAACGCTCCGTCCATCATCCCCTTTGGTATCGCTTGTTCGCCCTAAGTTGGCAGGGTATGCCCAGACGTGGGTCCCTTGCTCACTTTGCCACTGGATTCAAGATAGCCTGGCTGATGAGGGTTTTGAACCCGAAACCGGTCCCAGGATGCTTGTTTCCGGTCCAGGGAAGACATGGCTTGGCAGTTCGGGCTGGACTGTTCCCATGAGGCACAGGGTCAGACTGATTTGCATATGGCCATGTCTGAACTGGGGGTGGTGGAGTGAGCTAAAGAATGATGATGGATTAAACCCAGATCAGTTGACTGGGGGTGAGTGTTTGATTTGCTCTAACGCTCCGTCCATCATCCCTTTGGTATCGCTTGTTCGCCCTAAGTTGGCAGGGTATGCCCAGACGTGGGTCCCTTGCTCACTTTGCCACTGGATTCAAGATAGCCTGGCTGATGAGGGTTTTGAACCCGAAACCGGTCCCAGGATGCTTGTTTCCGGTCCAGGGAAGACATGGCTTGGCAGTTCGGGCTGGACTGTTCCCATGAGGCACAGGGTCAGACTGATTTGCATATGGCCATGTCTGAACTGGGGTGGTGGAGTGAGCTAAAGAATGATGATGGATTAAACCCAGATCAGTTGACTGGGGGTGAGTGTTTGATTTGCTCTAACGCTCCGTCCATCATCCCCTTTGGTATCGCTTTGTTCGCCCTAAGTTGGCAGGGGTATGCCCAGACGTGGGTCCCTTGCTCACTTTGCCACTGGATTCAAGATAGCCTGGCTGATGAGGGTTTTGAACCCGAAACCGGTCCCAGGATGCTTGTTTCCGGTCCAGGGAAGACATGGCTTGGCAGTTCGGGCTGGACTGTTCCCATGAGGCACAGGGTCAGACTGATTTGCATATGGCCATGTCTGAACTGGGGTGGTGGAGTGAGCTAAAGAATGATGATGGATTAAACCCAGATCAGTTGACTGGGGGTGAGTGTTTGATTTGCTCTAACGCTCCGTCCATCATCCCCTTTGGTATCGCTTGTTCGCCCTGAGTTGGCAGGGTATGCCCAGACGTGGGTCCCTTGCTCACTTTGCCACTGGATTCAAGATAGCCTGGCTGATGAGGGTTTTGAAC